>JANTPZ010024563.1:0-18846 GCA_025593235.1 Vachellia pachyceras
TTAAGGAGGTGGGAATAGTAAGGAGGTGGGAGTTTGCCTATAAATACCCCACCCCTCTTCATTTGTAATCAATCAAGCAATTGTGAGCAATATACAAGCATTCTCCCAAGCTTCCATCTCTCAAGTTCTCTCTAAGTCTTTCCTTAGTTCTTACGAGCTAAGTCTTAGACTTGTAGGCTTACTAGCAAAGTTCTGAGCGAGTGTTTGAGCAATCTTTGCTAGGCCGCACGGAGCTTTCATCAAGTAAACTCTAAGCCCGTGACATATGGCTTGACTCCACTCTGAGGAAGACAGAGCTGCTTCAACATTGGGAGGTTCAGATCCTTTTGTAAACGTGACACTGTCTTTAGCTTTCAAGAGCCCAACGTACGGGTATCTGGGCCTGGTTATGCCAGCCTTGGCCCGCGTTGTCATGGGGTGTTGATTCATGGGCTGTGTCATAGGATCAGGTTCAGGATCTCTGGACTCAGATTCGGATAGGACCAAATCTCTGGGCTAAGACTCACTAGTGTATTCCAAGTTTGGAGACGCAGACTCGATGTTCTCAGAGGATGAGTTTGTGTCAATGGGGAAAACATCAGAGCCGTCGGAGTGTGTATCTGAGCAGGAGTTGTTATGCACAACTTTATCAGCTGGTTGCTCATTACTCTGTCGAGAACACGTCTGAATAATGAAGGGAACTGAACCTTCAAGACTTGAGCGAGAACTTGAACTCTTGCGATTCATGAAACCTGTAACAAAAGGAAATGTTGAAGGGTCAAAAATAACATGCCTGGAAACGAATACTTTTCCAGATTGGCTTAAACATTTGTGGCTCTTTTGTTGAGATGCAACACCCAAATAAACGCACTTCTGACTGTGAAATTGGAATTTGTGGGCATTGTATGGTTTCAAGCACGGATAGCATGCGCAGCCGAAAGGTTGGAGTGATTCATACATTGGCTCTGTTTTGTGTAATGTGAACAGGGGTGTTTGTCCACTGCATAAAGGAGTCGGTAATCTATTGATCAAGTAGACGGCCATCTGGAAAGCATCTACCCAATGTACCAGAGGCATATGCGCATGCGCTAACCAGGTCAGACCAGTCTCCACTATATGATGATGCTTCCTCTCTGCTCTTCCGTTCTGGACAGATGTATAAGGACAGGTGAATCTCATGTTAATTCCTGCTTCTTGAGCTATGGGAATGAATGGCTTAAATTCTGTTCCATTGTCACACTGCAGGGATTTTATGGTTGAGCCGAATTGATTCTCGGCATATGCTTTGAAGTTCTTGAAAGCGATCACTGCTTCACCTTTGTGCTTAAATGGATACAGCCAAGTATAGCAGCTAAAATCATCTAAGAAATGAATATAATAATGATGCCCAGCAGTTGAGCACAGTGGGGCAAGACCCCACAGATCTGTATGGATTAACTCAAGTGGCATAGTTGCACGAAACTTGGAAGATGAAAATGGTAACAACTTTGATTTTCCTTTTTGGCAAGCCTCACATACCAAATTTTCATTAATAGGAAATTTGTAATTACATTTGTTCATGACTTGCTTCAGAACTTTGACACTAGGGTGTCCTAAAACATGGTGCAAATTGTAAAACTTAGAGTAATCTAGTGCTGAGCTTTGTCCTGTAACCATTATAGCTGTGGGTTCATCTTCTCGTCTGCTTGGATTGCCTTCCACCAATGGATACATTCCTTCCTTGGTTTTCCCTTGCATCAGGAGTTTGCCCGTCACCATATCATTCACATCACAGTCATGGTTAGTAAACTTAACATGAACAAGATTATCTCTTACGAATTTATGCACACTGATCAGATTTTTATTGGTTGTTGGAACAAGAAGAACATCTTTCAACTTCAAGTTAGCATGATCACAAGGAATAGAAGTATAGCCAATGCCTGATATAGGACTTTTCTCACCAGTGCAGGTTGTCAAATGAGACTTACCCACGGGATAAACATCATCGAGGTTATCTGCATGTGGAGTTACATGATAATTTGCTCCACTATCCATATACCAAGCTGGATCAAAAGAAGTGGCGTATGCTTGTGGAGAGTAGAGTGAGTCAGGTCCAGATCCACGACCGAAGACTCCTTATCTACACGATAATAACAGGTAGCCAGAGACTGTCCAAACCGTTGACAGTGAACACAATATGGGCATCCTCTTCCATATCTGCCTATTCCGCCTCTTCGACCTCGACCACGTCCACCTCTAAAGTTAGGCGAACTACCGCGCCATATCCCGCGATTGTAACTTGAGTCACGTCTGAAGTCAATACGATCATCCCTTTGTGCAACGTTAGTAGAAGGTTGCAAGGTCAGATTCGAGAAGTGATTAAGTTGAGTGAGTCGTGTTTCGAAAGCCATCAGTGCACCTTGAGCTTCAACCCATGATATATCTGGTTTGTCTATGAGTTTGACAACTATCGCATTATAATCAGCATCAAGACCATTTAGGGTGTGTAGAATGAGATCGTCAATGGCAATCGGTGATCCAGCCAGCATTAACTCATCCGACAGACTCTTCATTTTGTTCAAATATTCATACATCTTCAAGGCGTTCTTTCGAGTATTGTGTAACTCGTTCTTTATCACCATGACTCTTGCTTTTGTTGAGGCACATGTCAGGTCACGAGCGCCGTTCCAGAGATCTTCAGCAGTGCAACAATGGAGTAGCTGAGCGCTTACATCCTAAGTCATTGTGTTTCTTAGCCATCCTACGAGCAGGCGATCAACAGTGAACCACTCTGTGTATTTTGGATTTGGCAACTTGTATGCATCTTTGACAATGAATTTGGGTGGAGCACTTATTTTTCCATTGATGTGGCTCTCAAGTTGATTTCCTTCGATCAACAGAAGAACGATGGATTCCCATACCAAGAAGTTGGTGCGATCCAACTTGATCGCAGTGGTTTGGCTGGATGAGTTGAATAGGGAGTAACTTTTGGGACCAGCTAAGGTTGCGGAATCAATGGATGAAGAGGAGGAAGTCGACATCGCTCACTAACCTCTGGCTCTGATACCAAGTTTGGAAGGAGGACAGAATTGAGAGAATGCTGAAGCTATAGATTGTGCTCAGCTAGTCCATGTATTTATTCTTCACAATACTGCATTCTAGAATGAATGCAGTTACGGCACAACGTAACAGAATCTGCACACACACGCACGCACATTGTGCTTATAACAAACAAGCACTCTACACGTGAACAGCTCAAATCAACTAATTACAGTTACATCACTAATTATAATCTAACAGAGCCTCTGCCTTGAGTTTCATTTTTTGGTTTGTTTGTGTTATCAAGACATTTACATGCCAAGACACATTTATTCTAATGGTCACACAAGATAGTATTGAAATAAAGTAATATCATAAATAGCAATATTTTTTTTATTATATAAAGGGAGTTGGAAACTTTGATTTCTTTCAAAAACTCGAACTCATCTTTACCACCTATGTTAGGCCAAGGTGGCTAGCAACAATTTTTATTAAGTTGATAACTATTTTAATCTCATTTCTTTGTTTCACAAAGTATTCTAATTTTCAATACCATATATAGCATCAATTATAAATTAATAATAAGTTTTATATGTAATTAACTTTTTTTCAAAAAATTATTTTTGTTTAATATGTACTTTTCTTCGCAAGCTTACTTTGTGATTACAAAAACAAACCTCATGTCACGTGCCAACTCTTACTTTGAAAAAGAAAACACCTATCAACACTGCAAATATGTAATCCTTCTGTTTCTAATTTTAGATTCTCTGTTGTTAAGATTTAACGGTATCAATTTTATGTAAACACATTGTGTGAATATTTTCCGAAATCAACCCTTCAAATTTGATCAATCCCTGAAGCAAAACTTAACAAGTCCATGCCCATTTATTTTTTGAAACTAAGAATGCCTAAAACGATCAGCAGATAAGATGATTCAATGATTAAGATGGGTTTGATCCAAATTCAGCTCTGAGTGCAAATAAACGCCGGGGATTTAGTCAAGCTTGGAACTTATACCTAATAATAAGCAAGAACATCTACCGGACACAAGCTACTTGATCCATCAAGAAGTACATCAACCCAAGAAACTAAATAAGAGAAGAGAATAAAATCAGTTCTAGTTTACAGCATATTACACTGAATCACAGATTGCTGCCACCACCAACTTTTTGTAATGCCTCATCACTCCTAGGTATACCCAGTGAAGGATCAAACTGCTCTCCAGTAAGGAAAATATTGTTTGACTGCTGATATGATGGCATGCTTGATTCTAGTATCTGATGTGGAAGCATCATTACTGATTTAGAATATGCTCCCTCCATGCTCACCCGGTGCTTCTTCATTGGTCTCTCCCCTCTAGGACTGTCGATAGGTGAGCCGGCATTGCAACCGGAATCTGGAGTCAATGGTTCATGGTGAGACGAAAACGATTCATCGATGGACAGACTCTTTGCTGGGGCACGTTCTTTAGCTACTTTATCTTGGAGGGGACACTCAGAGGTTGGAGCTGGGGTGGCGGGGTCATTCTTATTCTCCGGTTCTTGACATCCATCAGCCAATGCTGGCACATCAACACCTGAGCAAGGTGAGTCTGACAGAACCCCACTGAGACGCTGCTGCTCTTCAATTATCTTCTTCAGGTATTTACCCTGGGCTTCTATCCTTAGTTGAAGTTGTCTCTGAACCTGTTTCACACATAAATCACACGTCACCACTTCATATGTTCCAAAAATATGGGTCTTGTGCTTCACAGAGTCTATAGATTTAATACATATAGAAGAGCCATGCTCCACTAATATATAAGATAGCTTGTTTTGGGTTAGTAGAAAGAGAGCATAATTTTCAGAATATGGCAGGTGAAAGCAGCCCATAAAGGTCATAATTATTCCTGTCAATTCTTGTGACAGTGGCAAAGCATATGCTATTTTATTCCCTTTTAGCCTTTATGATCATAAATATGATAGATGTATTACCATGTCAAGTGAATTTCTCTTTCGATATGTTTAATATGCAAGCTAGCATAATTTTCAGAATGAGGCAAGTGAATGCATTCATCATAAAGGTCATAATATTCCCATAAATTCACATGCTGATGGCAAGACATACACTAGTTTATTCCCTTTTGGGGTACTTGACAGATAATCTTGCTCTTTGAATAAACATCTTATTGTGGCATTGTGCATAATGCTTCACAAATGCCCTCATCTATGTTTACCCAGCTAATCCATTAAAAGCTATCAGATGATAGATGTGCTTTACATATCAGAGCCAATTGAATTTAAGGACAGAAATCCACATGCGTACTTCATGTAATTAAATTCAATAGCAATACTAAAATTACAAGGAGATAAAATCTGTCGACACAATACTATAATTAGGTCAGAACAAGGAAAACATGCCTCTAATTGCTCATGCAATCGTTTCTGCACTTCCATCTGTAGCTTTAGTGCTTCAGTAATTTGCATCCCACCACTGCAGACAGATAGATAAGCTCACTAGTATCTCTTAGTACCAGACCAAATGAAACAAGAGAGATCCTTTGTTGCAAAGCAACTTGTCTTTTACTAAGACGGTGAGCATTGAATATGTGATAATGAATTTAACTCTCCGTGCTTCCATCTTTTCTTTTCAACATCTTGGTTTGAACTGTCTTTTTTTTTTTAGTTCATTTTTTTTTCCTTTTTTGCTGATTTTGGTTTGAACTGTCTGCATATTGTTATAATTTGCTTAAGCCCGGCTGAATGAGAATGAATGTCAGGGATTATAAACTTTATAACACATGGACAAGTCATTGTGCCTCTCATCCAAAAACTAGTGATAGTATAAGCATCAAAAGGACAAAAGAGGTAGCTATACTCACGAAGAACCATCTAGATTGGAAAGCATGTCCCCTGTTTCTTTCTTTTCGGCTTTTTTCCCTTGCATAAAGAATTAAAAAAGGTATCATGAAATAGACCTTAGAGCTCTATTTTAAAAAAATAGACTATAAAGATCAAATCTTAGAAGCAATTGAATGTGTCAACTGGAATGGGGAAAAACAAATAATGAATTGGCAAAACGAGACTGAAGACTTACCATCAGACGAGGAATCAGGGAGGTATTTTGCAAGTCGATATTTCTGGATTATATCAGATAAGAAGAGTAAACAAAGATGAACAATTGAGAATAACAAAGTTCAAGAGACTCGAAAACACATATTACCTGTAAATGGCTTTTGACATGATATATTGTTAAGCCTTGCACACCCATAACTCTGAGGACACCTTTAGGTGTGGCACCTGTAGAGTATTGCTCAAAATTTTAAACTCTTTTATAGTAAGGCATGATACTATCATGCGTGGAAACTTAAGAGGCAGGGACAATGACATGTGTATCATCACAATCTAAAAACTCCAAATAATTGTGCATCTTAAACTCAAAAAAATCATACTCTTATTTGAACCCTTAACAAGTTCTAAGGTAATCATGCCTATCACAAACAAATTTGACATAAAACAAGGATTAGATATGTGCCCAAACACTAACAGAAGTCAATGAAATTTATAGATGATGTCAGGTTACCAAAGCTAACAAATCTAAAGTAATGAAGATAATTGAAACAGCCAGGAAAATCAGTTTTGATTGCCACTGAACAAATCTTTACATCTTACCAAATAAAACAATGTCAAATATTTGGTTTGGAGAAAAACGAGAACAAACCAGTTCATATTAAGCAAACATAGAAAGAGAAGACTCACGGTCTGGCCCACCAAGTTGTGCCACAGCATCAGCAAAACGCTCATGCAGCTCATGTGTCCAACGTAAACGCTGCTTGGAGCTGAGATTATTGTTGTTGGTGAGATTGTTACCTGCACTGAGAGGATCCATTGCACTACCACCACAATCTAAATGCTGACCATGAACTAATAGATTGCTTGCAACTGGACTTGAATTAGGAACAGTCTTTGGTTGATACGTCTGTCATTTATCTGACAGCAGTTGGATCACAGTCAACAGAATGGACCATGGGAAATGAATAAAAATTTCGCATAACCAGAAACATAGGGCCCGTTTGGCAAACTGCCATAAGCCACTTATAAGTGCTTATTCACACAAGCCCAGGCAAATATGTGGAGGAGATTGTCTCGTTTTGCGGAAAAGCACTGTTGAACGTGCTTATGAAAATAAGCCACTGCTTACCAAACAGGGCCTATAAACTTAGAAGTGAAGCTCAAAATTAGGAAAACATTGAAGAACTGTCTAAAATCTCCTAGGTTGAGAAATTCATACTTCTTGGAATGTCAGCAATCATGCCATTTAGTTACTTATTAAACAAGGAATACAAAGCGTCAGTATAACCCAAAGAAGCCTCATGCACCAATTTAGCATGATTTCCATATAAAAAATGTCAGAAAAACTAATAGTTCCCTTCACTTCAATTAAACATCAGGCTCATAGCAAAGAGAAAAGAAAGTAGAGGTTATTTTTAGATCCTACTGTAACAGACATACTCAAAGAACTAGCATCCCCAACATTCCTCTGTGTGTGTGTGTGTAAGCAGAAAAATGTCTGGTATGCATTAACCAGCTGATCTCTACATTATATCGAGAGATAAATGGAGGAACACAGAGCGAAGAAATAGCTAGAAGTGCACCCCATACGATGAGAGACAGAGCAATTAGAGACATTTATTGCCTTCCTTTCTGGTGGCAGGGCATCTTTGAACAACAAAAGAGTGGTAAGACTGAAATATTATGAGAAAAGCCATCTCATATACTAACCAAAGGCAAGTCTTTTAGTGGCTCTTACATCCTAATTTCCCAATCACTTAAAAACTAATTTACAAAATATTCGTTGGTAAAAAAAAAATCGATTGTGGCGCATATGAAGAGAAAAATCAGTAAGCCTCGTATTATGCAGAACGTGTTCCACATATGGACCGTAAAATTTCCATATTTCTTAAGCTCATACATAACATCAACCGGTTTTGATGTACCAAACAGCACTCAGGGCATCAATCTTATTCGGGAAGAAATGTTGACCAAAACATAAATGGAAACTTTTGCAAGGAAAGTAGCTAATCCAAACAGGTAATAATAGCAACGTAGGACAGAGTATTAAAATTGATTATGGCTCATCACATCCCTACCCCAAAATCAGGACACACATTCAATTTAAACGGTCAATACAAGGAGAAGAAAATTCATTAAACTCAAAACTAAAATTAATGAAACCCATGATTCAGTCAACAATAGCCATGAAATGAGCAGAGCAATTAGGGTTTTGGTCACACAACAAGTAATAAAGAACCCAGCACTTAGATGACCATAAGAGTTTAATCTCAACCATTTTTCAGACAATAGAGTCAAATGTCCAATTTTCTCAGCTCCAACAATACAAATTTAGAAATATAAGAAGAAGAAGCTGAAATTCAAACAAAAGAAAAAAAAACAAAAGATTGAAGACAGAGAAATATGGCTGAAGGGGGTTATTTGTAAAACGGGAAAAAAACCCCAAGAAATTAAAGAGGAAATGTAGAAGAAGACGAATATTACTCAGAGAGATTGAATCAGAAAATGAAAGAAGGAAAAACTGAACATACCCAGATCTCCGAAACCCAACACATACAAGAAATCCTTCTCCTCCTTCAATATCGGAGCTGTGTTGTGCTCTCCCCTGCTTCACGCTCTTCTCTCTCTCCCCCTTTCTCCCTCTGTGGGAGTCCAACACTAAATGCTTTGGAATAAAAACATTTACTTTCTATAATATTTAGAGAGAGAGAGATAAATGCGAGTTCCACCACTTTCTCACACACACATACTACCTGTCACTTTCAAAGAGTTCAATTAAATGCATACATTGGAGAGTCCTCCTTCATTGTTCTGTTTTTTATTGTTTAAAAATTAATTTTTTTTGCCATGAACCGAAGAAGAATATATGAATGAGTCAAAACATAACTCATCGGTTTTAAGATAATTGTTCCGATTATAAGATTATTTTCTTCCATATGGTAGTTGTTTGTTTGTTTGTCGGAATAACAGTGGGTTACATATCAAAAACTCTATCCACTTTCTTCCTTTCTTTTTTTTTTAAGACCAGATATCCACTTTCATTTATTGAAAAAGTGTGAAACTGTGAAAGTATATGTAAAAATGCAGACATGCCAAAGGACACAGAATATTTGTCAGTTCGCATTTCAGAAGATGTAGGGGTCACAAGATTCAGAAGTAAAGAAGAAGAAGAATATTTACTTTTTTTTCCTTTTGAAGGTCAAATTACACACCATGGACGTTGGAGACACACACAAAGAAAAACGAATGAAATATTTGTAAATAATTTAAAATTATGGCAACGTTTATATTTAATCATAGAAAATATGTCTCAAAATTCAATAAAATGCAGAGTTAGGCAACACCATTTAGACTTAGTGCCCCTTAAATTAGGGTGGATGATTGAATTTACAATGTACAATATGAACATATGAAAGGAATTTTATTTCATCAAATGTAAAAAATTAATTGATTAGGATTTTTTCTTTTGTTTTTTAAGAATTTTTTCCAAACACCTCATGTAATTTGCACAAAGAAAAAGAAAAAACTGGAAAAAAAAGTCCGCATTAAAAATGTTATTAATAAAAAAGACCTTATGAAAGTGTCATTTTCCACATGATAATTACTTTTCATTCAATCTTGCAAGTCTATTTTTTTTAAAAAAAAAAAAAGGCTTTTGGTGCACCAATTGTTGGAAATTCACCAAGAATCATGTAAACCAACCCTATAGCTTAAAAAAATTCCAATAAAAAATTACATGATACTTATAAATGTTGTTTCTATTCATAGTAAGACTTTAATATATATAGATATATATATCCCACTAAACCATAATATAGATTCTTAGCTTGCTAATCAAATCACTATTTTTTAACTAACACTCAATCATATTATCAATCAATATGAAATATAAAATCTGTAAAAAAAAAAAGAGTCAATAAGTTGTATTCATCAAACTCTACTAATAGGTATGTAAATGAAAACAAGTTTAGATTCATCAAAAGGTGGTAAATTGTGAAGCAAAAGAAAAGGAGAAAAATTAAAAAAAAGTCATCCACTAAAAATTCCACCAACAAGAAGAATATGATCAATCTTTATGCACTCTACAAATTTTGTACGTTAATACCAATAAGGGAGAATTGTAATTAGGTTCTAAACAAGAAAATAATATCTGACGAGTCATTGAGTCACTCTCACTTGTTATTAATAAATCTTAAGAACTTCTCAAATATTATTTCCTTTGATTGGAAGCAAATCGTTATCATTTCTACCGATAATTTGATTCAGATTCTTCCTACTAATAAACTTATCGACGGAGGAACTTTTATCCAATTTTCTCAGGAGAGGGAAGGGAAAAAAAAAAGATGAGAGTGGAAGGGACATATAATATATGCATTGTGGTTAACTAATGAGTTTGTTGTGTTGCAATGAAAGGGACATGGAGTGATATTTTTTTCTTTGTGGAAGTGTTGGTCCCCATTTGAGGGTATCACTTTGTTTGTATTGAAGGAACAAGGAGGGTGAGGGGATTTGATAATGGCTTTTGTTGGTGGAATGTGACATCCTTAGCCTTTGTCATCCTCATCACATAAACATAGAAATTGGCTCACAAGGAATCCATTTCAGCATCTTCCCTATGCATTTATTCAGATGCCTTCTCTTCCAATCACAACCCTTCCTCCTCTCTTCGGCCTCTCTTCTATAAAATTATCAAATCATATTCGAGTATTATTGAACTTGATGAGAGATAAATCTCGTGGCGTGATTTTTTTTTTTCGCCCATGAGATTCTAACCAAGCTATCTGTATTAAGAGGAATTTATTTGAAGTTTTCTTTTAAGAAAAATTAAAGGGACGTATGCTAGTGGCTATGTTAAAAAAGTTATATCATATGTCGCTATGTTACAAATATTTATAAGGTATGGGCACCGTTTGGCTCAGTGTTTGGGAAGCTAAAATGCACGTTTAACAGTTTTTTTGTAAAATGAGATAATCCCCCTTACATATTTGTCTCGACTTACATAAAACCACTTCTCTATCATGTTCTCAGACGGGCCGATGAAGTTTATTGATAGTTGTTTTCTTACATTTTCTTAAGCCAGTTTATTTATACATAAATGAGGATAATCTAATTTAATACATATTCAATCCTAAATATGGGGTTAAACGAGTTATTTGTTTTGATTTTAAATATATTAACCCAAATTTACCTCATAAATTTGTAATTTTCTTTCTAAAGAATCTTTATTAATTGCACGTAGCAATACAATGCTTTCCATCAAAAAATGGTTGAAATGCATCATTATTAAAAAAACATGTTTTAAGAAAATTAAAATACTTTCGTTACAAATAACTAACATAACATATTTTTTTAATATATAATAGAAAGTAATATATGTTTTTCTAAGAAATTAGTAATAAATTAATTGTTTTTATTCTAAAATATGTGCTATTCAATTTCTAATGTTAAGAGTAGAAAGAAAATGTGTTTTAGAATTACGATAACTATAGGGGTAAAGATTTAGATGAAAGCAATTTCTATGCAATTTCAATTAAAAATGAAGGGAAATAGAAATATCAATTATAATATGTGAATTCCATATCTATGTACTCTATATTAGTTAAAAAAATGCTGTGCTTTTCTTAACTAACTAGACAATCCATTTAAGTAAACTGTTAGCTAAACAAGAACAAATTTAATGTTTATTTTTTTTGGGTACAAATTTAATGTTTATTTAATTGGCTTTGAGTTCACACCTAACTTTGTTAGGCTCTTTATAACAAGAATGGCCCAGAACCTTTAATATTTAGAGTTCAAGCCCCTAAATTTTCAAGTAACAATTTTTCTTGACCTTGATGTTCTGACAGGTCAGAACTTGAATTTATTGCTAAAAAATTATTTAAAATTGTTTGTTAGTACCAAATCATGTAAATACAACAGTAAGGAGGATTTTAAAAAGGAAAACAAAATAAAGGGGTCAACCTAAAAAGTTACAAGCTTGCAATTTTGGTCCAAAATTTTAACAAAGTTAAACATATGCATGTCTGTGTTTGGTAAAGTGGTTGCAGAAGTCAAATGCACATTTAATAGTATTTTTCTGTAAAACGAGATAATCTCCTTCACATATTTATTTTGAAATGCGTAAAAATACTTCTCTACCGCGTTTCCAAACGGACATATGATGTTTCACCTAATAATTTTCCTTTTTCCAACAAGAAATTTCATTAAACCAGAAACACAGACCAAAATCTACATCACTAATGACTATAAGTAAAAGCAGAAACAAGAAAAAGAAAATTCAAAAGCAGAACAAAAAAGGTGAAAAAAAAAAAGGCGTAAAGCTTCACATAAACTCCCAATACCATCATCCATCAACAGAGGAGGTTGCAACACTAAAACCATTGGCTAAGATGCATTCAATGAAGTTTTAACAGAAATTTATCATTAATTCTAAATAATTCAATTAATGAATAAAAGGTGTTAAAGATTAGTAAAATTACTATCAGGTTCCAACTGTAACTAGTCCGGTTGCTATTGACAGCTGGTGAGATTATTAATGACAACCCGACCAACTACTGCTAGGGCCTGATGGTAATTTGTCAAATTTTAGAACATTTTATTCATTAATTCCTCTATTTATGACCTGATGGTAAATTTCCTAAGTTTTAACAATTAAAACAGTTATTAAGGGTTTGTTTGCAATCACTTCCTGAAACATAGGTTTTAACCAAAAACTTAGATTTTGTCAAAGTATAAAAATTTTTCTGAAAAGCTATTTTGGTTACAAAACCTCGGTTTGAAACCCAAGTTTTCTCTTTCATACTTTTTCCTCTTTTTCATACTTTTTTCATCTTTCCTACTTTTTCTTTCTTCTCTTTCCTCTTTCCTACTTTTCATTCTTTCTCTTTCCTCTTTCCTATCCACTTTTTTGCCTCAGAGTTCGTAAAAGCTAATAACTTCGCAAATATAAATCACTTTTCAAAACTTAGGTTTTGCCTTGGAATCTGTAAAAAACTATTTTCAAAATAGCTTCCAAACAAGCCCTAAATTAGCTATTTTAGGAATCCATATTTGGCACCCACCAACAATTATTTCACCTAATAATTAAAAATGACTTGTTTTCATTATGATTTCATTTGTTATATATATATATATATATAAATTTACAATTCATACTGCTTGTTAGCTATTATAACTAAATATAATGTGTAGTGAATTGCAATTCAAAATATTCTAATTTGTTTATATATATTTTAATACCTTTTCCGGTTAAGTAAAATATTTTTCAGTTAAACTTTCCTCAATATTAATTTATTGAATTTATGTTATATATATATATATATATAGGAAGGAGTATATAATCATTTCATGAAATAAGAGACACAGAGAAGGTCGCAGGCCGCTGAGCAAAAATGAACAATGGCCCTTCAAGTGGCTCCAATCTGATAAATATATGTTCCTTAAAAAAAGTTGAATAATTAGGGTCACCTTCATTTTCACAACATTATTGTCAAATTTTGTATGGGTCTTAGGAGCATATTAATTAATGTAATAACGTGTGTGTTTAGGAATCCGTTGGGAGGGTGATTTTACAAATTCCAATGTAAGTATGTGAAAAGAGTTTTGCATCGACTTGCGTGCAACGTGATTTGAATAAACAAACCAAACAAGTAGGCCCGTTTGGCTGAACGAGATGTGTTTATAAATCTGTTGGGAAAAAAGAGTTTACGGATTCCGAAATATTTTACGGATGTCAATTTTTTTGTCTTGATTTGTGTGCACCGTTGGAAAATTTTTTTCCTAGCATACATATAATCTCATCTACATATTTACCATAGTTTACATAAAAATACTTTTTTAGACTCTACCACATTTTTAAATAGGGTATTGGCTCTCGTAAAGGTCCTAGCTACAATGGCCGTACCAAATCCACCTTTCCTATTATGCTATTGCTATGATATGTCCCTTTTGCTACAAAGCCAAGGAATTTTATTAAATATTTTCATTTATATGTGAATATTTCACAAAAATCGTTGAAGAATTTATTTTCTAGCACACATATATGTGTATATACCCATTTGATCTTATTTATAACATAATATTTTATGTCCTTTAAAGTATATCGGAGTTTTACATTTAAGATCAAAACAAACTCATTTAAAATAAGAATAATTATCAAGATATTATTTAAGAATTTTATCAAATTGAAGCTTTTCTAGATGCTATGGCCCTCCAAATCCCCAATTTCCAAATTAGAGAGCATCATAAAATTTTGAAAAATTTATTCTGAGGTTCCAAATAAGGAACTTATTTAGGGAATGATCCAATTGATCAAAATATTTATCAAGAGGTCCCATTGACAACATGAGGTGTTGTCAACACAGCGTATGGTGTTGTCAATACATAGGACCTCATGTTGTCAATGGGACTTCTTAATAAATATTTTGATCAATGGGATCATTCTTTAAATAAGTTCCTTATTTGGGACCTGCGATTAAATTTCCCTAAAATTTTCATGCTCATATCCCTGGTTGACTCATGGGAACAAAGAATGAGACTACCTCAACTAGTGCTACATGTCAAAATATGGTACTAAAGCCGGCATCCTAGTGGTGCGAGTGGCGCTGGGCTGCCCGTTTGTGGCATGCGTTCAGGGTTCGATCCCTGCCTGCAAGTAGTAGCTTGCCAACTCAAAAAAAAAAAAAAAAATATGGTACTAAAAATCTTTCAGTTTCATACTAACAAAACATGAGAACACTACTGATAAAAAAAAAAGATGTGATTTGGTGATAAAACCTCCAAGCGTAAATTTATTCTATTGATTGAATCTCTTGTTCCTGCAAATAGTCTATCAAGGCCCCAATATCAATGACTTTGCAAAAATTATCAATATCAAATATCAAAAAATAGAAAATGGCTGCGTTTGGTATTCCGTTAGGAATGCCGTTTTGGCTCCCAAAATCCATTCTCACGCAAGCCGAGGCAAAATTCCTCTCACATAAAGTATCTCGGAATCTGTGTCCGTTTTCTCAACGGGTTTCCAAACGAAGCCAATATTGATGAAAAGTTCATGTTTAAAATTTTGTTAATAAGAAGGATCTGTTATATTTCTATACCTAAACAATATTGATAATTCTGTAGAATTTCATATAATTGATATTTTAATCCAGATCTTTTTTTATCAATATTTTTTTTAAAAAAAATGAAGTTTTTAACTATTTTCATCAAGAACTTGCACGGAATCATACTATGGTTTTATATAATTTACATTAGATTGCATGGACCCACTAAATTCTGGGGAAAAAAGCAGTTGGACTAGATTTCGAGTCCTGCCCCATCGTGTAGGCCTATGGGTACCACAGTACCAGCACCCCACCAGGTACGCATGTTCTGCAGTAATGGAGATATAACATGTAGGACCCATTCCAAAATCTCTCTCTCTCACACACATCAGAGTACCTTTCTATCACTAGAGGTAATCCAAGCCGATTAAAGTTGCACTTTTTATGCTTGTTGGTCAAAAGAGATTCTTAGACAAGTTTTCATCTAAAAAGAGGAAAAATAAATAACTGCTGACCATGAAAAAAATTGAATAAGCACGGCAAAAGGTTTGCTTGACCAATTTACAACTTTATTCATGATTGTTTTCTTCTGTCGCTACTTGCTAGATTGATGTTCTGACAGGTTAAAAGCTACTTTAAACAAAATAGAGATTGATGTATCAGAGAAACTGGCCCTTGACCCGACAAAGGAATCCATTAGAAGAAAAGGCAGTAGACTAAGATTTGAGTATTTTGAATTTTACAGATTGGGATTCGATTCCGCCTCTGTCCCCACTAGCATATTAGACAAGAACACTTCAGAATTCACCTACTTATCATAAATAAAATGGAATGAACCCACCAAAGGTCTGTTTTTATCATCACAGCCAAAGGATGATGAACCATGAAGCAGACCTTCCATATCCCTACATGCCATACATGGTTATTCCATGAAGATTACCTTGGGCTATATTGATGTCTTGAACTCTCATTTTGGCTTCACTCCAGATCAATGGTGGGGCCGTAGGGTCCATGCGTAGCATCCTCTTTTTACCTCCATCTGGAGATCCTTCTGAAGCCAGCCCGTTAGAACTCTCATGTGATGTTAGGCAACCTCCGTGGAACAGCCAGTCCTAGGCCGCTCGAAACTAGGCATGATGGTAAGGAGTAGAATCCTAGAGAATCAGGCAAGGAGCCTCTTGGTGCTTTAGTCCCAAGCTCTTGAACTTTTTGGCTGTCTGGCTCTATAACCGTTGCGCTGATAAATTGATCAGCTAGCATCTTGCAAGCTCTTTCAAGCATGGCCATGTACCGCTGCTCTGCATCTTGGCGAATCTGCAAGTGCTTCTCTGCCTGCAGCAAAAGAATTCCAGACATTAGAATGCATCACAGAGTAGATCATCTAATCATGTTTAAGACAAGTACTTGATAATTGATATTGAAACGATCTAAGAAAAAACCATAAGCAACATCACAACAGTGAAATTAGAACATACACCAGCAAATGAGGTCTAAGATTCATTAAGCCAAATTGGAAATAAAGCTTTGTAATATGAGAAGCAAATTTACCTCTACTTGCAAATGAAGTTTGCTTTGCACTTCCATCTGAATTCTTAAAGCCTCTTTGATCTCATAACCCCTGGACATGACATGCATCAATCACACCCTCAGTCAGCCAATTCAAGAACCGTCAAAATATCCAACAAGCAGCAAATGTCTTCAAACAATAATATTCTTACTCATTTTTATCAGACGTTGGCAACTTTGGAGAGTTGTCATGAGTACTGGGGCTTTCTAGAAGATTTAAGGAGACAGAAAGGGACCTCTGATCATTTTGGAAATGGCAGAGAGAGACACGATTGGAATTATTCAGATGACATGAACATAATAGGAAAAAGTAGAGAAAAAGTGCAACAATCATACCATCTTTGCATCCTTCATCCATATCTTTTCCTGATTGTTTACCCAGTCTGTATTTCTGAAACACAACAAGGAACATTTTAAAACAATAAAATATTGTAAACTTCCAGATTCACCACAAAACCTAAATTGAAGATGAGCACCATAATAATGTGAAAAGAGACCTGAAGATGGCTCTTCAAATGAAATAGAGTCAAACCCTTGACATTCATGGTCCGCATGATTGCTTTTGGTGTAGCTTCTGCAGATAGTACAATACATTAGTCAGAAAATGGCAAAGATGATAATTTAAACATCAAAGTTGCAAAAAGAGCAAGTCAGGAAATAGAAAGCAGGTGCTAATTGTTGTATCCAGTAGGTACTTAACAAATACATCAAGCTTCATTCATTCATAAGGCTCAACATGCATACAAGGCTTGTTATGCCAGGCCAGGCCTATTAAATTTTTTTAGATATCCATCCAAGCCAACTTTCCAATTTTGAAAGTTTGATGAATTTATGCAAAAGTGGCTGGCAGTATTATACTTATAATGCCTACTATTAATTGAACTCACACCACCTGGTATGGGCAGATGTTGAGCTTCAAAACATAAATCAAGTGTCATCTTCCTCTTCCTACTTCTTTCCTCGACAAAGAGAGTGGAAGAGCCTATTTACAATATTTGATCAAGAGGCTACATCTGGGTCATCAAATATGATAGAATAGAGATAAATAATATGCACATTTTTTTATTCATGTTATTTGTATATGATGTTATACAAAGTAATGCAAGGTGAGGCTTTAAAATCAAGTTCAATCCCTATATTAAATTCATATACCAAAATAAATAGACTACACAAGACAAAGCTCGCCTAGGAGAAAAGGAAAGACCCAACATTACGAAGTAACCCTAGGGCAGAGATTAACCCTTAGAAGCCACTCGTTTTGCCACCATTTTAACCTTGTATTTTAATAGAAGGAAATATTTCATGATGCCATGCAGTGGAAGAGGACATAAAGAGCTCACTGGTCAAATCTCTCCTTCCACTATTTCCCTCATTCTTCACTTTCACCAATAACAAAAAGCGAAACTTCAAAAATTAGGAGCAAATCATTGCTTTGATAGTAAATAATTTGTTACTGGTGTAAAAAACTGATGGCCAAAGCATGCAAAACTCAGACAGATCCATGTTCAAACCTGTGAGGTGGGCTCCAAAGCCAGAACCCCTATTTTGGCTACACACATGTAGCACATAAGGATGTCAGTTTTGGACACAATATCAATCTATTTAACTGATTTTATTTCAGAGGGAAAAAAACTGAAATCGACATGTTCAGAACTCATTGAGTGCAAATATTGACCATTGATCCACTTCTGAATAAACCAGCATTATTAACACACACATGACATGACACAATATGTGAACACTTTGAACCTTATTCACCACTCCTAACAGCACACCTGTCGGTCCTTCCTTCATAGTTACCAACTGGTTCAAACAATCATGTAAAATTTGCAACTAAAATTAGAAATATGTCAGAATTGCAAAACAAAAAATACAGACCAAAAGTAAATAATCAAGCATCTTAAATCTCAAGGGATCTTATCTGTTGCATCTTGTTTAGTTCAAGGTGTTTTTAGTTCCACGTTATACTTTTGCTTCTCTAATGTAATATACATAATATAACCCCACCACAAAGCAATATATAGTTATGACTTCAACATATTTTTCAGTTGTGTGGTTTTCCCACTATCATTTTCCAATGGGAATTCAAAAGGTTGAAGAGCATCGCTAAAAACAAAAATGTCTTCTCTCACTCATATATGAATCAAGCCAAACTCATGATAATTCACCATCTTTTAGACCATTTGCTAAGT
>JANTPZ010024564.1:0-13913 GCA_025593235.1 Vachellia pachyceras
AAAAAAAACTTTTCTACCGCTTTCTTACCCGAGCCCAACGTAACCGTCCAAACCGTAATCTCAGTGTTTTCCTCGTTATAGCAAAGTGAGCTGCGACAAATCCAAACTGCCAAAGTGAGCTGCGACAAAAGCTCAGCGAAGAGAAATGCCAAGGGAGATGGAAATGCTTCCTCTCCTCTACCCTTCCACGGGAGAAAGGTAGGTTACCTGAGAATTGGTATGGTTAAGAACTTGCGAGAAACAATCTTGACGAACGGCCTGTAGGCTCATTTTATAGATAAATTGGGGGTCAACATCAGTCCTCGTCATTTCAAATAAGTCACATCATTACTGATAATCTAAATATTTTTTCTGGTCTTAATTCTAAATAGGAACAAAACAATCAATATATCTTATCGGAACGGGAATCCTGCTTTCTCTGTTACAGTGGAAATCTATCACTCGCACAACGATCTCCGACGACGAGGGAATGGATGCTGGTGCAGAAACTTGTCTTCTTGCCTCCGATTCAGTAAACGGCGTCGTTGACTACAGAGGCCAGCCGGTGATTAGATCCAAGTCCGGCCGATGGAGATCCGCTTGGCTCATCATAGGTACTTCAACAGTCACACTCTTTCTTTGCCACCACCTTCTTCTTCTTCTTCACTTTTATTTGTTTATTTATTTATTGTATTATTTTATTTTATTTTTGGGATGAAAAGGTGTGGAAGTGGGAGAGAGATTTGCGTACTATGGAATATTATCGAACCTAATCACCTACTTAACGGAGCATTTCCATCAAAGCACCGCCTTAGCTGCTGAGACCGTCAACATTTGGGTCGGAACGGTATCGTTGCTCTGTCTTTTTGGCGCCTTTATTGCAGACTCTTATCTTGGTCGTTACCGCACTATTATCATCGCTTCCCTTCTTTACACACTGGTAACCGGTTCCTCATCTTTATCTCTCTCCTTTCCTTTCATCTGTTAGTCGTAAATTACAGTCCTTGAAAGTTTAATCTAATAACACTAAGGTATCACAAAATTTTGCTAAAAGAGGAGTTGAAAAGTCCATATAGATAATTCCAAATTTCAGCTCTAAATTTTGCAACTGTCCATATGTACTAGTATTTGAATTGACATTTGCAATTGCAAACTTCATTTTCTAAGCGAAAATTCTGAAGATTCAATTGTCATCCCTCCTTTTCCTTTTGAATATTTATCACTATTTATTTATCAGTGACTGAAGTGAAATATTGATAATTATAAAATCTAGTTTGTATGGATTGCAGGGGCTAGCGTTATTGGCAGTGTCAGCTACGTTTCCTTCAACAACCAGTTTTGAATCAAATTCTTCTCAAATGCAAGTGATCGTGTTCTTTGTTGGACTTTACTTGGTGGCCATTGGGCAAGGAGGGCATAAGCCTTGTGTTCAAGCTTTTGGAGCAGATCAGTTTGATGAACACCATCCAGAAGAAAGCAAAGCTAGAAGCTCATTCTTTACTTGGTGGTATTCCACTATGTGTGGAGGCATTTTGGTCGCTCTTTTAACCTTGAACTATATACAGGATAACCTCAGTTGGGTCCTAGGATTTGGAATCCCCTGTCTTGTTATGATCATTGCATTGATTGTTTTCTTGCTTGGAACTAAGACCTACAGGTTTAACGTCGAACGGAATGATAAGAGTCCCTTTAGGAGAATTGGTGGTGTTTTTGTTGCAGCGTTAAGAAATCGACGAAAATCTCTATCAGGTATTATGATTGATGAGGAATCTTGTGCTGACAGAGCTCACCAATGTTCCAAACAATTCATGTAAGAAAATTAGCTGGTTTCTGCATGTTTTCCAAACCTGTCATATTGAATCTTTGTGTTACTGTGGCCGCGGCATTGGAACCTGTTTGAACTAATCTCTGAAAAAGTTGAGAATATAACTAGACTCTGATTGCAACATTGGAATCTTTTTCCTCTTTATTCTGTTTGAATGGAAGCATCTTCTTTCCAGTGTCTTGTTTGGTGAGATGACACTCTTATCACAACAGACATAGCCATCAAGGAGAAAACATGTGAAAACCTACGTCATCAAAATCTGAACAATTTAGGTATAGAGAGAGTTATTTCTGCATGTTCTAAAAACTAAGTTGTCTTGGTTTCATTTTCGATGGAAATAATGTGGAACATAGTCCAGTACTTGATAATGCTTCCTTTGTTAGAGTGGGACAAAATTCTCCAATGTAGATTATATTCTTTGGATTGATATATCCATTGCTCTTTACCATGACAGATTCCTTCACAAAGCATTGCTTGGACCAGATGAGGAAGCTTGTAGCCTCAATGAAGTAGAAGAAGCAAAGGCTATTCTTAGACTTATCCCAATCTGGGCAACAAGTTTAATCTTTGGAATCGTCTTTGCTCAGATTCCTACTTTCTTCACCAAACAAGGGGCTACTATGAACAGAACCATATCTACGGGCTTTGATATACCTGCTGCAACTCTCCAGTCTCTTGTCTACGTGGGCATTATTGTTTTTGGTCCCATTTATGACAGTATATTCGTGCCAATCGCGCAATCCATCACTAAAATACCTTCAGGCATAACAATGCTACAAAGAATTGGAGCTGGAATATTTATCTCCATAATTACAGTCGTAGTTGCCGCTCTTGTTGAGGCAAAAAGACTTAACACAGCAGCAGAGTATGGTCTAGTTGATGAACCGAACATGACTGTCCCAATGAGCGTGTCATGGTTGATTCCTCAGTACTTCTTGTTTGGAATAGCCGAGGTTTTCGCCATGGTTGGTCTTCAAGAATTCTTCTATGACCAGGTCCCAACTGAACTAAGAAGCATGGGTCTTGCTCTCTACTCGAGCATCTTTGGTATGGGAAGTATTTTGAGCAGCATTCTGATCTATGTGATAGAAGAAGTAACAGGTAAAGGTGGACAAGGTAGTAGCTGGTTTGCTAATAATCTCAACCAGGCACATCTTGATTACTTTTACTGGTTACTTGCTGGGCTTAGTGTAATGGGATTATCTTTATTCATTATGTTTGCAAAATATTACATATATAATCAGAAAGGAAGGATCTGAGAACAAGGCTTGTCTGTTTCTTTTTGTCATTTAGGATGTGGATAAACAGAAGTAGTGTTAATGTATATATAGATTATCTGTATTTGAGCTGAAGCTTCAGGAATATGAAAAATACTGTGTTCCAACTACAGCAATTATTTCATAATCTATATGGGTAACTGACTAATTGTAATGGGTATCCAATTTTACACCAATTTTTTCTTATGAGCATTACAGAAATAATCATGAGAGATCATGTTCCATTAGGGCGAGGACAAATTAATGCTTGTCACGCTCATTCCTCCAGAAAACCAATCCCGAGGCACGAG
The DNA here is from genome assembly GCA_025593235.1 of Vachellia pachyceras. NCBI lineage: Eukaryota > Viridiplantae > Streptophyta > Magnoliopsida > Fabales > Fabaceae > Vachellia > Vachellia pachyceras. The sequence continues at coordinate 3,372 of JANTPZ010024564.1, forward strand.
TCCCATCCCATGCTTAGTTTTCCTTTGATGAGGAACGACAATTGAATAATTGATCTTTTTTATATATAAAAATTCATGTATGTTTTGTTAAGATCAGAGCCTACCTCTAGATTCAAAAAATCTTACAAAGACGTTTATATAGATTTTACTAACAATGTTTTCATAAGATTAGGTTGTTATCTTATGAAGAGATTTTCTGATTAATAATTTATTTAAAATATAATCTATGATAAAGAGTAATTGTGCTGTCTGATCATATAACTGAAATGTCTTCTCTGTTGGCTTTTTTTTTTTTTTTTACATTTGCAGTAAAATCTGATCTAAGAACCATTATGAACTAACTCTCTGTACATAGATTACTTTATTTTTTCCCCATGTAAAGCACACCCATTATACCCATCAATGGAGTAAACTAACCTCGTGCTTAAATGAAGAATGAATGGCTGTCGAGTTTGAAACCAAAGTATCTTCCATATTCATGAAGCTTCACTTCTATATAATCACTTTTGCCTACCCACATCCTAAAATGACAAAAGCAAGAAACAGACTATCCTTGTCCTTGGATCATTCCTTTCTGATTACATACGCAAGCTTTTGCAAAGATAATGAACAGAGATAATCCCATTACACTAAGCCCAGCAAGCAACCATTAAAAGTAATCAAGATGTGCCTTGTTGAGATTATTAGCAAACCAGCTGCTACTTAGTCCATCTTTACCTGTTACTTCCTCTATCACAGAGATCAGAAAGCTGCTTAAGAAGCTTCCCACACCAAAGATACTCAAGTAGAGAGCAAAGACCCAAGCTTCTTGGTTCATTGGGGAGACCTGATCTAGAAGAATTCTTGAAGACCAACTATGGTGAAAATCTTCGCTATTCCAAACAAGAAATACTAAGGAATCAACCACGACACGCTCATTGGGACGGTCGCATTCGGTTCATCAGCTAGACCACAGTCTGCTGCTGTGCCAAGTCTTTTGCTCCAACAAGAGCAGCAACTACTACCGTGATTATGGAGATAAATATTCCAGTTCCTATTCTTTGTAGCATTGTGATGCCTGAAGGTATTTTAATGATGGATCTCATGATTGGAACGAATACACGGTCATAAATGGGACTAAAAACAATAATGCCCACGTAGACAAGAGATTGGAGAGTAGCGGCAGGTATATCAAAGCCAGCAGATATGGTTCTGTTCATAGTAGCCCCTTGCTTGGAGAACAAAGTAGCAACTTGAGCAAAGACAATGCCAAAGATTAAAGTTGATGCCCAGATTGGGACAAGTCTAAGCATAACCTTTGCTTCTTCTACTTCGTTGAGGCTACAAGCTTCCTTATTTGGTCCAAGAAATGTTTTGTGGAGGACTCTGTCAAAGAGCCAAAAAAAAAAAATAATAATAATAAAAATAAAAAATAAATAAATAAATAAATGTTAATATAGTAAAGGAAATCTTTATGTTATTAATCGAAAGAATCTACATTGCAGAGTTTTGTGCCACTTTGACAAAGGAAGCATTATCAAGTACTGGACTATGTTCAACATTTTTTCCTTTGACTCTTCTCTGTATCTAAATGGTTCAGATTTGGATGAGGCTGGTTTTTCCAATTTTTATCTTTGATCGCCACGTCTGATGTGGTAAGAGTGTCATATTAATAAACAAAATCAAGAGGAAAACCAACGTTGCAAGCAGAATCTAGTTAAATTCTCAAACTGATTCAAAGATTAGTTGAAACGGGTTCCACAGTTGCTGCAACTGTAATACCAATGTTCACCAGGCAGGTTCAGAAAACATGCAGAAACCAGCTGATTTTCTTACATGAATTGATTGTAACATTGGTGAGCTTTGTGAGCACAAGATTCCCGATCAATCACAACGTTTGACAAAGATTTTCGCCGATTTCTTAAGGCGACAGCAAAAACGTGGCCAATTCTCATAAAGGGACTCTTGTCATGCCTTTCAATGTTAAACCTGTACGTCTTAGCTCCAAGCAAGAAAACAATCAGTGCAACGATCATTACAAGACAGGGGACTCCAAATCCTAGGACCCAACTAAGGTTATCCTGTAAATAGTTCAAGATAAAAAGATCGACCAAGATGCCTGCACACAAAGCCCAATACCACCAAGTAAAGAATGAGCTTCTGGCTTTGCTTTCTTCTGGATGGTGTTCATCAAACTGATCTGCTCCAAAAGCTTGAACAAAAGGCTTATGCCCTCCTTGTCCAAATGCCACCAAGTAAAGTCCAATAAAGAACAATATCACTTGCATTTGAGAAGAATTTGATTCAGAACTGGTTGTTGAAGGAAACGTAGCTGACACTGCCAATAACCCCAGTCCCTGAAAAATTATGTGAAGTTTACAAATGTCAATTCAAATACTTGTTAATTATGGGTAATTGCAAATTAAACATTTAAAGCTAACTACATTTAGTTCTCAACTCCTCTTTTGACAAATCATTGATACTTACAATGTCATTGAACTTTTAAGGGTTAATGTTCCCCAAAAAAAATAGTAAACAGTGATAAATTTCTCTCTCTCATTCCATCTCTTTTTGTTATATCCAGCAACAAGAGGCAAAATGGGATATATTGAAAGGTAGTTGGAGCATTTTAATTTTGAAGTGTACAAATAGTATGGTGCATACAAAAATTTCTCAAATAGATAATTTTGTAAGCCCGTGATATCAGTGTCTGTCATTCTAATTTAATTTTAACAAAATATTGTACTCAGTGCATTGTTCAAGTGATAAAGTAGTCCCTTTATTTAGGATGGATTGAGGTTTTATCTCCTACAAGCCAGTTTAGCCTCTTTTTAATTCATTTTTAAAAAAAATCATATTAATATAATATTTGATCCTTAAATGTACTCTTATTTTAATATTGACCCACAAATTTCATTTTATTCAGGGTTTATACAATTTTTGATTTATCAAGGTTGCTCTCATTTAAATTTTAATGACCAGGTTTCATTTTATTTAAAACACCAAATCCTTATAATTTTATAAAAATATGGTCCATTTATCCTTGAAGGATTAAAATCATAAATTTTAAATTTGAGAGATTAAAACCAAATTAGGGCAAACTTGAGAGATTAAAGATTGTATTAACTCTTTTTATTTAAAATATTGATCCTCATAATCTAGTAAAAATTTGAAAATGACAAATCATTTTTTTTTTAAAATGTGAGGGACTAAAAGCAAAATATGGACAAACTTGAAACACCAAATATTATATGAACTCATAAATAGTAAAATGAAAAGTAGACATGGGACCGATGCCTCGGGCCTAAACAAACGACACATTTTCCAGCATGATGCTGAGAATCAAGTATGCAATGCTGTGTTGGACAAATCTAGTGAGGTCTTCCGTGATTAGTTGTTGTCTCTTGTTAACATTACATTATTGAGATTATCTGATTACGATATGAGATTTTATCTTATATTCTATATATATTAGGAGAACAAATATGATATATAAGTATATTTGATTAGATTAGATTAATTCCTAGAGTTAACTTTAGTTTGTAGTTTGCCCATATAAAAGCCTATTTGTTCTCATTTATCAAGTTTAATGAGATGTGGAGGAAGAAGACAACTGTGCTCGTTTGAGAAAGCGGTGATGAAATGCTTTTATGGTTTATGAGATAAATATGTAAAGAAAATTATCTTGATTTGCGAAAAACATTATTGAACCTGTGTTTGGAGAGCCTAGATACCCTCCCAAACAGTCACAATGAGATCTTTTCTACTCTAGAGATAAACCTTGCTCACCCCAGCTTCTTTTTTTTATTCTCTCTCGTAGTTTGGGACCAATCCCCATTACTCAATTTGTTTTCACGTTGCCGCTGACTCAATGAGTTATGGAAAATAATATATTGTCTATGCTTGGATTACAAGTAAATAGTCGAACCATGGTGCTTGAGTGTTTGCTCTACGTAGGGGTTAAGGAAATAGAGTTGTACCCTGGTTAATAGTTATAGCTTTTAGCTTAGTGATAAGCGTTTGATCTTAACAATTGGTATCAGAACCAATGTCATGGGTTCGATTTCTAGCAGGATAATTGCTGAGGAGGAGATTGTTGGCCAAGATGTGGCATCAATTGTCCCATGGCGGAGACCAGATTGAGAGGTCAAGTCATAGTCGAACCATGACGCTTGGGCATCTGCTCTACTAGGGGTTAAGGAAATAGAGTTGCACCCTATTTAACAGTTATAGCTTTTAGTTTAGTGGTAATCGCTTAATCATAACAATAACATAAGTGATTTTTTATGAAGTTTATTTAGATAAATGTTTGAGAAGTAAATTTTGACAAAAATAACTTAAAAGGATAACGAGTCTCATTAAATAATACATATCATGTATATATCATATATATTGTCCCCGCTCATTGATATATCAACCGGTTAACTTTTGTTGGAGATGTTGAGAAAGGTAAACATACTATTGAAAAGTGTATATATAATCATGTTATATATCAGTTTATAATTCAGATAAATTAATTTAGACAAAAAGTTAAATATAAATATATAATTATGTTATATATCAGTTTACAAGTCAGATAAATTAATTTAGACAAAAAGATAAATATAAATATATTTAAATAGTGTATTTAATTTTCAACAAAAATTAATTAACTTTTATATTAATAAACGGATATAGTAAATATTATTTTGTAACGGTTTCTTGAGTGGCTTCTTACAAGAATATCCTTGTGTCGTAATTGATTCATGCCTAATGCTTATCTAAACAACTTACTTGTTTGGGAATTTATTTTCCATAAAGGTGCACGTAAGCTAAGATAAAACTATATCGAAATCTGTAAAAATCATTTCGAAATTCATAAAAACCATCTCGAAATCCATAAAATTACCTCAAAAGCCGTAACTCATTTCTCCTAACAGAATTCCCAAACACAATTATTGGCAACGAGCGTGTTTCATTCCTTACCGTGCTTTTTCCTTTCCCCAGAACGTATCCAAACAAGCTCTATAATCATATAAGATATTATAAATTTGTAGAAGAAAAAAAAATTAGTTTCATGCCCTTTCCATCCTTTTTATAAGTAATGACTATCCAAGTTATGTAAAACCAATTATAAGTTAAAATTAGTTAATAACAATGTATTTGATATAGCTTTTTTTTAAACATCCCTATATCTATGTACATGTAATTAATTGTGAGAAAAAAATAGAAGATTATATATTAAATTTTTAGATAGAAAAATTGTTATACGTGGAGCTATGAGAATATTACTTATAAATACAAATATAAGTATATATTAACGTGTCTAATCATTGTTGAATAATAACTGTACGATAACGTGAATAAATTCCACCTGACAAGAGGCTGGGATCCAGTGTAGCGGTATTGGTCTGGGCGGTAAAAGCCTCATTACAATGCCTCCTCTCGCACGTGTGGCACGTGTGCTTTTCTCCTCTGCCAACTCGCGCCCACCGTTATTTTTCTGTAAGAAAGAAACCTTCGGGCAGCTCCACAAACGCGACCCCACCTTCGATAACCTGCGAAGCATTCACTCCAATTCAAATGCTTAAATCAACCCACATCCTCCGATCCAAACCAGATTAGATACGCCTCATTCTCTACCTACAAACTGTTCCTTCTCTTCATCTTTTTATATTGTCGGTGCTATTTTTTCCTGTTGCGCCGAAATCTTTTTCAAGGCTTCGGGATCCAGAATTGAACCGGTTTAGCTTAACGAAACGGGGTATGGAGTCTATATTGGCGAGAGCTTTGGAGTACACTCTCAAGTACTGGCTCAAATCCTTTTCTAGAGGTCAATTCAAGTTGCAGGGTCGGACGGTGCAGCTCTCGAATCTAGGTGAATTTCGCTGTTTGCATGCTCGCTTTGGTTATTTTTCTTGATCCTTGTGTTGGTTAGGTGTTGATTGTGTTTGGTTTTGCTTGCATTTTCGTCAGATTTAAACGGGGATGCTTTGCATTCAAGTGTTGGATTGCCACCTGCTCTGAATGTTGCGACGGCGAAAGTGGGGAAATTGGAGATCATAGTTAGTAACTAACTTGCTATACTGATATGATCAACTGGGGTTTTTTTATCCCTTTTCTGTTTACTATTTGGTTCAGGAGGATCAGAAGTAAAATGGGTAGAAAATGATAGGCTCTTCGCTCTGCGAAACATAATTCTGGCTCATAAACGTTGCTTTATTTTTACTGCTTCTCAGCAATGAATTTTGTATTTCCAATATCTATTTTACTTGTTCGTTCTCTATTTTCCCAATGGTTTTACGGGTTTTGATTGATTGCGTGATTTTTTTAGCTTCCTTCGGTGAGCAACGTACAGATAGAACCCATCATTGTGCAAATTGATCGACTTGATTTGGTTCTTGAGGAGAATACTAGTTTCGATGCATCTGCAAGTCCAAAGTGGTATTGAAATCGTCTCTTGGTCATGATTATGTATCAGGATTGTCGTGGAGTCGCCTTTTCCATTGGATAGCAATTCTTTTTCTTGTTTTAATATTTTTATATGCAGCACCCCGCCATCTACTGCTGCCACGAAGGGTAGCGGATATGGTTTTGCTGATAAGGTTTGACTCTATCTTAGCTTATTTTGATGTAAATGTTGTAGTGATTTTCTGCTATTTAGCTTGTGTGGAGTACCACACCATCTGCTCACTACTTGCCATTTGGCCTGACATACTCCTGTGTGGTTTTAGTTACCTCCTAGGAAAAACCTATCACTTGTCCGTACAGAGACTTTCAATTTCAATGTCACTGCATTTGACTGTGGGCAATCATCAGATTGCAGATGGAATGACTATACAGATTCATACAGTCAACCTGTTACTTGAAACTCGTGGAGGTGCTTGCCGCCAAGGGGGATCAACTTGGTAAATTCCTCTTTCTAGTAATTCAAAACTGAGTAACCTCTTCAATTTGTCAATTCATTCATGTTCTGCTATCTCTACCAAGTGTTATGGGTCTCAAATTCTCAATAAGCTGGAATTAATATCATCATCCTCTTTGGTAAAAGTTGATTCATTTTTCAAACTAGTTCTCTCATGATTAAGTCAAAGTTTAATTGATGTTTCTGTTCTGTGGAATAGCTCTGAGCATAAACCTGATGAATTATACATTTATACCTTTTATTTGGCTTGAAAGCTACTTTACAAATTGTCCTGAAATTTACTTATATGCACCCCTTTTGCTGACTTTGGTCGTAGGGCACCGCCTATGGCATCTATAACCATATGCAATCTTTTTCTCTATACCACAAATGAAGAATGGCAGGTAACTATCTCTGCAGTACTCATGCTTACAATTGTTTTCTTGACTGGACTTAAGAATGAGGCAATTTTTCCATCTTAGGTTGTAAATCTTAAGGAAGCACGGGAGTTCTCCAGCAACAAGAAGTACATTTACTTGTTCAAAGTACTATACTACCTTTCTTTAGTTTGAACCTTTTTTGTTTGATTTGTGTAACTTGATGGAGATGGCTTTTTGTTCTTCAAATTGCTCTTCTACATTTCGTGATCTGTCCCTCCTTTCCTATCGCAAGATTATTGTGTCCCATCATCTATAACATATATCTGCTATATTTCTTGATTTTGATTATGCTATATTGCTTTAGTTTTTCCCCTTCTAGATAATAATTCAACAATTTTTCTCTCCAGAAACTTGAATGGGAATCTTTGTCTATTGATCTTTTGCCACATCCTGACATGTTCACGGGTTCTACTTTAGGCCGCTCTCAAGAGGGAGCGAACCAGAGAGATGATGATGGTGCCAAGAGAGTGTTTTTTGGAGGCGAGCGATTCTTGGAAGGCATATCTGGAGAGGCATATGTAATGAATATAATAACTATTTGACTTTCGCTGTTTCATTCTGGGGCTTTCTGTGTGACAATATTTCCGAAATTTTATTATTTTTAGATTACAATTCAGAGAACTGAATTAAACAGTCCACTTGGGCTGGAGGTTCAGTTGCACATTACTGAAGCTGTGTGCCCTGCATTAAGTGAACCAGGTAAGTGAAGGTATATGTAGACTTTTTGTGTCTTACATGACTGTATAAATGTGATATTGGATTAATTCCTTGTGTATGATCAGGACTGCGTGCCCTTCTCCGCTTTATGACGGGTATATATGTCTGCCTAAACAGAGAGGATGTCGATTTTAAGGCTCAACAGGTTCTGAATTTCCATTTTTGCCTCCTGAGAAAACAAATTGTTGTTACTTTGATTACATGTATTCATCAAACCAGGCGCCTCTTGGTCCAGCCTTTTAGGCTGGACCATGAGGACCAGTTTCACAAATTATTGGTACTTTGTCATGTGGAAGAAGGAAGATTCTTCCATCTCTTGCTTCATCTAAGTCTCTGTTATGGGATCATGACAGGGTTCTACAGAAGCAGCTGGGCGCTCTCTTGTCTCTATTGTTGTGGACCACATATTCTTTTGCATTAGAGATACTGGTTTGCCTTTAGCTTTGAATGCTTGCTTTTAATATTGATTTATCATGTCATTTAATCATTTTTAGGGGTTATAGTTTATGTACATGCACAGCAAGAAAATTGATCAAAAAATTGATATTTACATGCAGAATTTAAGCTTGAGCTTTTAATGCAGTCTCTCTTCTTTTCTCGGGTAATTTTCTTTGATGAAGTTCATATGTTGTTCTTTTTTAGATCACATTACCTTCTTTTTTAGTTCACGTTACTATTCTCTGAAAAGCCAATAGTTATTTTGCATATGCAGTTGGCAACCTTCTCTTTCTTATGTGGGCTTATGTGGTTCAGTTACACATTGATATAACTGATGAGTGATTCAGAATCAGATAAAAAATACGTTTCATGTAATACATTTATGTGTTCTAGGGTAAAATTGACATGGGAAGTTTATTTCCTTGGCCATTGTTAGATTTTCATTGAAGTGCTCCTTTTTTTTGTTTTTTTTTTCATTCTCTTTCTCTAGGATATTTAGTGGATTTTGCTTTTGCCGAGAAAAGTGTCAGACACCATCTACAAATATACACTGTCCTTTACCTTAAATGTGTGGCCATGTTGTTTGTTCCTCTGTTAAGTCATGAAGTTAAAGTGGTTTAGAAGTGGAAGTTATTTGTTTTGATGCCATTCTTGCAGGCTAGCATTTCTGATGATGACGGTGACTCTAACTTAACAAGGATTACAATTTCTGGATTATTTCTGAGGTTTGCATCTTATGCATCTGTAACTTCTTTTTGGCCATCCATCTTGTACAGTTGTCTGAATAACAATAGTTGTAAGGACTTTAGGTCAAAGTGTTCATTTGTGTTTTTAGGCAATATTTTGAGCGTAAAACAGGAATAAACTAATCTGAAAACGTTGAAATGGAAAAGGAGAATAGGAAAAAAATATGGATTTCTTTTATTATTAAGGAGGAGCAATATTCCCTTCCTCCCTACTTGATTATTTTGATGCCTCTTGGTTAACTTGACAAATGGCAGCATACAGTTTTCCTAGTTTATTGTAATTGTTTTTATATATGACTGAATTGTGGTTTTTGTTTCCTGTAATGCAGGGATACCTTCTCATGCCATCCATGTACCTTGGTGCAACCATCAATGCACGCTATGACAAGAGAAGCTTTCCGTGTGCCAGAATTTGGTTAGTTGTTGGCACATTCTTATGAAGTCTGAATTTCAGCAATGCGTGTTTCGTTTCTCTACTAAGGATTTTTCACTTTTTTGGCAGCTAGGAGCTTTTGTCCTCCTATATATCCGTTAGGTGAACAGAAGTGGCAACTAATTGAGGGCACCCCTCTAATATGTCTTCATTCCCTACAGATCAAGCCTTCTCCACTTCCACCAGCTTTTGCTTCTCAAACTGTTATCAACTGTCAGCCTCTGATGGTATGTTCAATTCTCTCAATAAATGGCCTGTTAGTGACTCTATTTCTAATTATTGTTGTCAATCATTTTCTCTGATGAATGATGATCTTTTTATACTTTTCAGATTCATCTCCAAGAAGAATCCTGCTTGAGGATTTTCTCTTTCTTAGCTGATGGTATTGTTGTCAATCCTGGTGATGTTTTGCCAGATTTCTCAGTAAATTCTCTCATTTTCATGCTTGAGGGACTAGATCTTACAATTCCTTTGGACGAGACCCAGATACATATTCATGAAAGCAACGTGGACAGTGCAGTCCAGAGCTTCTTTTCTGGAGCAAGGCTTCGTATTGAAGGCCTTTTGTTTTCAGATTTACTCTCTTTGAAACTTAGAATGCTGAACCTGGAGAAGGATCCTGCTTGTTTCTCTCTTTGGGAAGATCAGCCCATTGATGCTAGCATTAAGAAGTGGACTTCTAGAGCATCACACCTTTCTTTATCTCTAGAAACATGTAAAGGAGAAACTGGGTCTCTGAATTCTCTTGGATCGAGTGCTGGATTATGGAGATGTGTTGAACTGAAAGATGCTTGTGTTGAAGTAGCCATGGCAATGGCTGATGGCAGTCCATTATTAGAAGTTCCTCCACCAGGGGGCATTGTAAGGGTTGGAGTTGCATGTGAACAATTTTTATCTAACACTTCT
>JANTPZ010024565.1:0-13743 GCA_025593235.1 Vachellia pachyceras
TTCCATAAGTTTATTCTCATATTCATTTTAAAATGTTATCTTTATATTATGTAAATTTCCGAATTTGACAGACATCCAATCAAATTTTATGTGCTTGTAGTAATAATCAAAACTAGATCTTATACACACATTTTGTCAGACATGAAAATATATCATAAGCATGAGTAAAAGTAAAAGTTTTCATTCACATAAAGAAAATTAATGTGGAATTCACTGTATGCTTTTGACAATTGAACTTCAGGGGGACCTCAAAGAAAATTAATGTGGAATTCAATGTATGCTTTTGACAATTAATGTGGAATCCAATATATACCCAAAAAGGACTTTAAAGTCTGAATCAATTGAAGTCTTAACAACCCAAATTCTAGGGGAACTAAAATGGAAAATTGAAGAAAAATGCTAAGGAAAGAGTGCCTCGGTTCTAATAAATGTGTTACAGATCTATGCTACTGAGTATTGTGAATCTATTGGATTTTTTTTTTGGCCAGGGAATCTATTGGATGTTAGATAAATGAGGATTTATATTGATATAGAAAAAAATAAATAAACGTCCTCTTCGCATATTATCCATTGAAAATTAAATTTATTAATAATAATGGTATCATAAATCATCATAATTTGTTTGGATTTCGTTTCGTTTCTCACTCAAATAATATTCTTAATACCTTAAAGTGGATAAAAGTAAATCTAATGAAAAGTCATCTTAGAATAATTATGAAAGTTTAAAAATTGGTTGTAAACAGCAAGTGTAAAATACTAATTTCAATTGTGAGATTCATTTTCAGTCTTATCCACATTTGTCGGCAGATGACTTGCTAGACTTGAGAGCTATGTAAGGACACAAATAACAAACAAAAAAAAATAAAAGTTGTCCCGTAAAAAAAGTAAGTATCCTTATCACATCAAGGACCATATTTTTAATATCATCACTCATGCGCAAGCCATAGTATGACCTCTAATTTACGTTAATTGATTGTGGGGATTGGCTCATGAGGAGACCTCAAAGTTCCAATTCATTTCAGACCAAACAACTTAGACGCGAATTAAAGGTTAAAATGAAAGATCAAATCATTCATTCCAGGAACCACAAAGGTTAAATAAATATGGCAAAATTAGTCAGGCATTAATCATAAAAATCAAACTGAGTGATTTAAATAGAGAAAGACCAATGGAGTTATTTTTGATAAAAAGAAAGAAAGAAGGGAAATTTAGTCTCAGGTCTTAAATAAGTAAAATATTTAAGGAATGGTCCTATAGAAAAAGATATTTAATGAGAGGTCTCATTGACAACATGAAAGGAAGAATGCATCTTCTGCCACAGCATATGAATAAAGGAACAGGCACCCTTTCATTTTTCGATCTTCCAAGAAACGAATAAAAAGGGAACGCATCTTTCTTTTTTGATACATAAAAAGGGAAGGCATCTTTTTTTTTTTTTTGATACAAATAGGAGAGCACGAAGCTCAAGGACAAACCAAGAAAAAATTACACAGAATGGGGATACGATCCCAAAGAGTCATTCGAGCACAGAACCCGCAAATGATGTTGGCAAGAATGATAAGTAGCAGACGAGGAAATAGCCTCCTTAGCCAAAGCATCTGCTAAACAATTGCACTCCCTTGGCACGTACTTGATGATGACAGTCCAATCCCTTTGCATGAGGTCCCTAATTTCAGCGAACAAAAGGCCAGTATTAGTAGCATCACAAACAAAATTAAGCATGTCAACCAATACCTTAGCATCCGATTCAATAATGATCAAATTGAAACCAAGATCAAAGGCCAATTGGAGGCCCCTATACACCGCCCATTGTTTAGCCACATGAGGTTCACAAAATCCCAAAGATTTGGCAAAACCCATAATCCAGGAACCCAAGTGGTCCCTTATGACTCCTCCGCATCCTGCTTTCTGGGACAAAAGAGCCACAGCTCCATCAACTTTGACCTTAATCCAACCTTTGTCTGGAGGCATCCATCGTTGAGGCTGGTTAGGCTCATTTTCCATATGCAGCTGCAAGATATCAGCATGTTGAACATAAAGTTTCCAAGAAGCTAAGATAGCCCTGAAAGGATCTGGAGGCTTCGAAAAATCCGCATAGAAAATATCCTTATTCCTCCATGACCAGAGCAGCCAGCAAGCAACACCCCAAAATAAGTTCCAGTTAGACATCATTCCCACTCCCAAGTTCCTTTTCAGATTCATGGCGATCCAGTCACGCAAGGAATATGAGAAAAAGCTTGAAAGGTGAGAAGGAAGCACTGATTTAAACCACAATTCTCTTGCATACTGGCAATCCCGAAGCACATGAAGAATATCCTCATCATCCTCGCAGCAGAATGAGCATAATGGTGACACATTTGCCCATTTGCTCCTCCATTCATTCGTAGGAAGTCTGTTTTGGAAGACCTTTCAAAGAAAGATTCTTATTCGCTCAGCTCCTCTCCACTTCCAAATCAGCTTATATATAGGACTAAAAGTGTTTTGAGGACAAGAATCAATAGCAAAATAGGCACTTTTGGTAGTGAAAATTCCCGTGGTGGTATAACCCCAAGTCATAAAATCATCGCCAGCACCTGGTTTCGGAGGAATGCCATTCTTTAAACTAGCTATCACATCGCCATTAACCAAACCACTTAAACGTTGATAATCCCATCTACCATTAGTAACCCAATTCGCAACCCTGGAAATCTCTTCCTGATCCGAAAGGGGCCTAGAACACAGACTCTTAATAGTCCTCCGCGGAATCAACTAAACATCAGAAAAGAAATTAACCATATTCCCATTCTTCACCTTCCATTTAATCTCATTCTCAACGAGACTTTTCTGCTGACATATAAAGGACCATAGAGTGGAATCCCCTGGCTTAGCGCTAAGAAGGTTATAATCACTTCTAAGCATATATTTGTTCTGTAAAACTTCTATCCACAAACCGGACGATCCCATAAGCAGGTTCCAAGCCAGTTTAGCCCCAAAGGCACGGTTCATCGATTGCAACCTTCTGAACCCAAGCCCTCCATGCGTTTTAGGAAGAGTGATGATTCCCAACCTTCTAAGCCCCATATGAAGTTACGCTGCAACCTTTCGACTTCATTGCAAATGGAAATCGGGATTTTGGCCACTTGCATAGAGTAGAGAGGGCAGGGACCAAGAACTAATTTAGCAAGAGTGACTCTTCCTGCAACAGAGAGACAATTTGCTTTACAAGCAGATAATTTAGATTTAACTTTATCCATAATGAATTGGAAAGTATTCGAAGGTTTATTTTTCCTGGATAAAGGAAATCCTAGATATTTCCCAATTTCCGAAGATATATTCATTCTCGAGATCTCCTTGATTTTCCTTCTCATAAAGGGAGAAACCCTTCTAGAGAAGAAAATCGAGGACTTTTCTACACTTACCTTAGCCCCTGAAGCTCTGCAGAATCTGTCCAGGCAAGACATCATAACTCCAATATGCTTCTCTGTGGCATCTCCGAACAGCAAAAGATCATCTGCAAACATAAGATGAGAAATAGAAGGACCATTGCAGGAAATATTAAAAGGCTGCCACTAGCCGGCATTAATCGCATCATTTATGATATGGGAGAGTTTATCCATTTAAAGCACAAACAAAAAGGGAGAAATAGGATCCCCTTGGCGGAGCCCTCTCTTAGGAGAAAAGAACTCAGAATAAGAACCATTCCATAAAACATTATAAGAGGTAGAAGAAATGCATTTCATTAGCAGATTGATAAAACTTTCTTCCATGCCTATCTCATGCAAAATCACCTTCATGAAGTCCCAATTGACCCTGTCATACGCCTTTTCAAGATCAATTTTAATAGCCATAAAGCCTCTTCTACCCCTGGATCTGTTCATAGAATGCAGAATCTCCTGCCCAATAATGATGTTATCTAGGATATGGCGGCCCGGGATAAACCCCGCTTGGAAAGGGGAGACCAGATCATTCATAATAGTCTTCAAACGCTTTGCAATGATCTTCGTAATACATTTATAATGGACAGAGCATAAGGAGATAGGACGAAAGTGCTCCACCCTCTCAGGATTCTCCCGCTTGGGGATGAGAGTAATTAAAGTCTGGTTTGCATCCGCAAGATCCATATGGCCCTCAAAGGTAGCCTTAACAAAATTACACACAACATTGCCCACATTACCCCAGTTTTTTTGGAAAAAGATAGGTGAGAAACCGTCATGACCCGGAGCTTTAAAAGGCCCCATATCAAAGATCGCACCGGGAATTTCGTCATCGCTAGGAGTGATACCCAGTTGAGATAAGATTGAGTGGTCAATGGAGGGGAACTTTGATACACAATCAAGGAGCATGGGATCCCCATCCTCGGCCTGGAACAAGTTCATAAAATGCTTCATCACCAGATTCTTAACCTCTCCCTCCTCATCAATCCAAACCCCGTTAGCACCCCTTAGCACCCCTTAGAGCCCGTATCTTATTTTTTCTTCTTCTAGAGTTAGTTTTCAGGTGATAGTATTTCGTATTCCTATCTCCATGGGTAATCCACTTAGCTTTAGATTTTTGAAACCATTTAATTTCTTCCAGCTTGAGAACCTCCTCTAATTCATGCTACAAATCCTTTTCAAGCTGACATAAAAACCTTGAGTAGGGACGATGACTTCTGGATACCATTAAGACGAGCCAAAATATTCCTTTTCCTAGATTCCACCAATCCAAAAACATCTTTGTTCCAACTCGGAAGAGATGAACGAAGATTATTCAAATTTGTACCAAGATCACTATGGACATCCCAAACGTCAGATAAGAAGGTCCCTAAATTACTATGAGTCAGCCACATAGCCTCAAAACGAAAAGGTCTAGCATTACTGTGCCCCTGCCTGTTCAATCCCAAAGAAAAAACCAAAGGATTGTGATCAGAAAAATTAGTCCTGGGAAGAACCTTGAGGAAACAATCAGTCAAGCAAGACAAGAGAAGGGGATTAACGAACGCCATATCAAGTCTTTCATAGAGCCTAGAGCAACCTGAAAGACAAGGTCCTTTCCAAGTGAATCTAGGCCCTACGACACCCAAATCAGAAAGATTGCAAGCCATGATTCTGTCGTTGAAAACATTCATACGGGTTATATTAGCAATAGATCCTCCAACACGCTCATTAGAGCATCTGATATCATTAAGATCCCCATAAACAATCCAAGGATTAGAGATGGAAGTCGCCATAACCTTTAAATTGTCCCATAAGACCTGTCTCAAATTTGAATGAGGGATAGCATAAACAGCAGTAATAAAAAATTTATGTAATCCAGGAACAGAACACTCACAATGGAAAAATTGCCTATTTTCCTCAATAATCTTAACATTAATAATACTAGACTTCCAAGCAGCAACAATCCCACCTGATCTACCTTCACTAGGAATGCACCTGACTTCATCAAAGCCCAGCGCATTAAGGGAAGGGAGTTGAGAAAGGTTCCTACATTTAGTCTCAGATAAGAAAATTAGACTGGGTTTAGAACCACTAATAACCATTCTTAAATTTCTCAATAAACCTCTACTACAAGCACCTCTAATATTCCAATATAAAATATTATCCATAAAATAATAAAAGCAAAGGGAGAGGATCGGACCAAAAACTCAATCCTGCGCAGGATCTTGGGTTTCGGCCACAACAGATATGAGGCTCCTATCTTCCTGGGCGGGCATATCGCCAGAAGGCCCAAAACGCACCCCTTCATCGCCCAACATGCTCTGCTCCAAGTCATCACCAGGGTCAAGGTCCATTGGGCCTCTATTGCCACGGTCCAGTTCGTGTAGAGGCGTTTTATGGACAGATGACGTCTGTAACCCAGGGGTCCCATTCTTCTTCTCGGTAGTGACTACATGGCCATTGTTCTCCTCGGTCAGCATTTCCTCCATGGGTCCCACCTCCTTTTCGCCCATTGTCAGCCCATTCTTCTCCTCGGTATTGATCTCCTCGGTCAGCATTTCCTCCGCTTGTCCCACCTCCTTTTCGCCCATTGTCATAAGTAGCACGGGTTCCTCAAAATGTTGATCAGTTCTCATGTCTTCCCTCAAACGTTTTTCAACCCTTCTCTGACCACTCCACTGCCTAATCCTGTCAGAAGCCCCTTTTTTAAAAGTCTCAGTTATTGCTTCCATAGAGCTTTGTTTCACATCCGTAATGTCCCTTCTCTGACTAGCCACCAAATGGCTGCGCGTCAGACTAGACGCTCCTCCATGCTTCCTCAGAGCTACTGCAAGAACATCATCCTGGCTAACCTTATCCCCTAGGCCCTCGTCCTGCAGTACCTTGAAACGCGTCCCAGCTCTAGCCGTTGCTGGTGTATCCCCACTCTTCTCCTTAATTTCTGGTGCCGGCGCTTTTCCACTATTTTCCATTGTTCCGTTTGCACATGTTCTTGAGCCTCATTTTTTTGTTGCTTCTGAACATTCTCCTCCATTGACTCGTCACTGTTAAGCTTCTCAGAACTTCACATTGGACAACCATCCTGTCTATGACCATAAATCCCACACCTTGTGCAAAGGAGATGTAGGCCTTCGTACTCTAAAAAATGATCTTCCACATCTAGAGTGAAACCAGACATGAGCTGATTATCGAGCTCCACCAAGACACACACTCTAGCAAAATGTCCTCTCAGCTGGTAGGAGGTATTCATGTCCACTTTTATAGTTTTGCCAATCCTATTACCAATACAAGACAATGCCTCCTCATCATAGTACTCCATCGGAAGCTTTGGAATTCTGACCCAAACTGCTACTTTGCTGATTGTAGCCTTATGAGCTTTAAAACCAGGCTCCCATGGTTGCACCGTTAGGTAGTGATCAAAAATCATCCAAGGCCCTCCAGTCAGTGCATGAAGAAAATCCTCCTTATTTGAAAGCTTAACCACAAAATAGCCATGCCCAATATTTATAACATTGATTATCCATTTTCTTGCCCACATGGCTTGCAATCTTTGCACCAAAGTCTTATAACCAATTTGCCTGCCCAGAAGTTTTACGATGACTGTTGACCTCCACGCTTTATAAAGCTTTTTCTTCATGCTATCTGAGAAAGAAAAGGTTGGGAAGTTCCTATTTGGGTCTTCCACAGAAGTAAACAATGGTTCGTCATTCCTTTCACCTTGAGAAGTATCAGAAAAGGAATCATCTGAAAGCATATCATCATCCTCGCGATCAACCAAGTCTTCATTTTCATTGGTTCCCTTGAGTTTATCTAAAAAGGAGGGACCCCCTTCATGATAAGTACTTTGCTTGCTCCCCAGCCTTGGCCACTGATCTTGCCTAGATATTGTTCCCGAAAGCTTAGAACCATTCTTGACCTTTTTGCAACTCCGAAACAGTAGATCATCTTCCTCATTGGAAGCAGGAAACGGTAAAGGCTTGGCTCCAGCGTTCGAAGAAACGTTTTCCATGTCAAGATTTCTACCTCTCTTCTCTTCTGATAAGTTCAAAGTAATAAAAGGGAAGGCATCTTGGAACACCACATGGGGTGTAGGTTTAGACAGTGAGAGAACTTTTGATTAAAGAAGGCCCATGTAAGAAGCCCAATAAGAAAGCCAGGTGAAATTAAGCTGTCACCGTTCTATTTATAAGTAGTGGACATACTCCTTTCATTTTATATATAAATCACCCCAGCATATTTTACACTTCTTTATCCTTTTTTAACATTTATTATGACTAGAGTCAATAATAAAGGGTAAAATTGTACATCAACATGAAATGATATGATTTATAAGTAGAAATAGAAGTAAATAAGAAATTCTTTACATTTCATTAAATTGGATGAGATGAGAACTCTTTTAAAATGACAAGGACATAACAGGGCCAATCCTATTCGGCCATTCCACAAACTCACCAAGCTCCCTCCGTTGCCTGCAAGTGATGGTAATATATTTTGTATTTATCAGCCAATCAGTTTTACAAATTCTAACCGGGGACAATGAAACTGATGTGATATTCTGACTTTCATCAGTAGCGAAACTACCCTTAATTTAATCATTCAATGATCCCGCAATCACAGTGGCCACTTCTGTATTTTCAATAAACTCTAAGGCCGTTCTATCATATGGTTCTTCAGCAGTCCACTCTATGCATAATCGCCACAGTTCCTTTTACTGAAGTTGTTTGACATGGATCAAACTGTTGTTAATTTTCTTAGCTCCATTGATTAAATATGAGCCAGTAAGGCGAAGTGGTTGGAACTTAGATCACATCACTGTGATGGTAACGTAGAATGTGATAGAGAATTAATGTGGAGCTTTTGGTGCTGTTGGTGCAGTTCTAGGTATTAATTAATATACAGTGTCAGTCTCAAGTCCATTTGATACAGCCACATGTGAAGTTTTCTCTTTCAGTTCATGAATAAATCTGTGTTATAATATCAGTTTTTGACTTATATTAGCTACAGCTTCTTGTCAGGTGAAGGGGCAATCAAGTGGGCTAAGTCAAAGGGCAACAAGTACAAGAGAGGCCGATGAGGTCATATTTTGACAACTTTGGCACACCTTCCATAACTCTAAATTTCTTTTCAATGTTCAGATTTTTTTTATTTTTATTTCAATCATACACCATGTTTCTGCTATGGAACTTATCACGTAGTTATACAACTTGGACGTATAAACCTGTTTGGTAATAACAAAATAGCAATGCAAACAAAATAGTAGTTTGTTTTTATTACTTTTTTGTTTATGAAATTAACTTCGTTTTTAAGAATGTTATTTGCTTACCAGTAATTTATGTGATAACAACAGTTTGCTGTATGTTGTTTGTTGCATGCAGGTTTGCTTTAGATTTTTTTGGCCAATGGTATTGTTTAGATTAGTTCAATGGATAAAAAATTTTAAAAAAAATGCAGAACTTGTCACATTCCTTTTGATGGAAAAACATATTTGACATTTATATCTGTCACATCCATTTTTTGTAAAAAAATGGACATGGCAGATACTGTCGCGTCTGTTTCCTAATAGATGTAAAACCACATACTTGTAATGTCCCCAACAAAGACGTCTACCAAGAAATGGACGTGAAAAGACTTAAAAATGGAAATTGAAAAATGTCTATTGTGGTAGTGTGACTTGTAGAATATGGAATTTATACCACTTTGGTGTTGCCAAATTTAATTTCTTGTGGAATGATACTAAGTTCATTTCTATATCGTTTGATTTAGCCAATAGACTCATGGATTGTTTAGTGAAATTTAACTGCTATCATATGTCTATTTAGATTTATCAAAAACAGATAAATACAAGCAAATATACACCTATTCAAACTAAATATCAACAAGTTGTTTTAATTGCATATTTGTCTTGAATGTAAGTTAAAGGAATATTAGAATAAGAAATATCACAATTTCCGTAATCAAGCTCATTTCATTATCCATGGATCCATGCATATGTGGTGATCATTCTTCAATATATGGCTTACCTGGAGCTAACAAAAAGAATGTGAGTAAATTTTAATAAAATAAATATGGCTTAAATGTACAAAAACCTCCATAACTTTTGAATAAGTTGCGTTTAACGTCTTATAGTTTAAATTTTACCTTCTTTTTAATTTTGAAGCATTAAACATTGTTATTCCTTTTGTCGTCAAATAATTAACAGAAACTACCATGTCAGATTAATTTAAACTTTGGGTCACTATGAATATTGGTTATGGCTAGCAGGTTGTGTTGGAAAATGCACCTTAAAATGGGCTATGATATTGTCAAACAAGCCTACCAAGGGAGGGTATTGGTCCTCAAATACCATCTCTTTTTTGTTCTTTTTACATATTCAAAAATTGTTCTTTTTGTAGATGGAGCCTTGTCCTTGTCCTTGTCCTCCTTGAATGCTGGATGTGGTGACATTATTAGAGATCACACAGGTGCTTGGATAATGGGATTTACAAGAGCTTTAAGACAGTGTCAATCTCATGTTGCTGAGGAATGGGCCTTGTACAGAGGTTTGCAGATGGCTTATATGAACATGGGTTTAAGAAAGTGGTTATTGAATCTGATGTGCAAATGCTGGTGGAAATGCTTAATGCAGAAGGCAGTAACACAGGTGAGGGAATGCTAATTGCTGCAATTAGGGATCTCATGAGAAGGGAATGGACACTGTCTATTATCCTTATACCAAGGGAACAAAATAAGCTGGCAGATGCCCTTGTATGTAAAGGAAGTAATATCTTCAACCGGACTTATGAACATGGGTTTAAGAAAGTGGTTATTGAATCTGATGCGCAAATGCTGGTGGAAATTCTTAATGCAGAAGGCAGTAACACAGGTGAGGGAATGCTAATTGCTGCAATTAGGGATCTCATGAGAAGGGAATGGACACTGTCTATTATCCTTGTACCAAGGGAACAAAATAAGCTGGCAGACGCCCTTGTAAAGGAAGGAATATCTTCAACCGGGGTTTACAAATCATGTCCGTCTCACTTGGAGATGATGTGCTTGGAAGACATGTTGGGATTAAATTCCCCCTTAGTGTAGTTCCTTTCTTTTATTTTTGAGCCCTTATGCTCTCTTTTTTGTAACAAACAAATACATATTCGAATTTTTTAAAATTTTCAATAAGATTATAATTTTTTGTTGTCTAAATTCAAAATTATGAGATCTTATAAAAGTGTATAATTAAATTAATTCCAAAACTTACAAATATAAACATATAATATATTTTATATAATTATTTTATCAATATAAAAAATAAATCAAGCATGTAATTCAGTTACCAGCATAAAATAAGTTTATATTTTAATTAAGTGCAAAATAATAACTTCAACTCTTTTCCCTAAGCATGTATATATTTTTATTCGAAATGATGTTGACACCAAATATCAAAATATCTATCAGCAAAGTTCTAAACCTTAGTTTACCATGCTAGGAACTAGTTCCTTTCATTAGATTCAACACTTGTTTCTATATTAACTTCTATTTTATTGAAACTAAAATTAATAAAAAGATTAAAAGGGCCATCCAGCGACTGGCTACGTATTAGAGGGTTGAGTTAGGGAAAAAAACCACATGTCCAACCCGTAAAACCTAATCCACCTCTATCTAACACAACTAATGTGGTTATATTTAGTGATCAACAATATGTTTAATAAAATAGCTTCAATTTAGATTTGCAGGGCATGCAACGTTTGTGAACGGTGACGCTCGAATCCATTTAGAAACTAGGAATATCGTATCGCATAAGCCAATGAGGAGCTTTTAGCCATTTTGGCTATGCTATAACTTGTACCCTTCATGCTTGTGGCATCTTCTCCTCCAAAGTCATTCATTTACATACTCTTAACAAGCATAATTATTGGCATCTAAAGCTTTGATTTATTGGAATTCGATCGAGTGTCTTAACTCCTGAGATCTCCACACGTGGTTGACCAGAGAAAGAGGAATCTTTTATTAATGAGAAATCTGAATAATACAAACTTGCTTTGACCCCATATATAGGCTAGGACATATCACTCTCTCGATCATCATATTCGAAGGAGACACCACATTCTGTAGATCCAATTATCTCAGTGCATGTTCAGTTTTCTATATTTGCTAAGCCATGATGAGCGTTCTTGTTGAAGGGAACCGTGGCTGTTGAAGGATGGGTGCATTGGTTGCATTTTGGGGCGGCGAGAAGGAAGGAGACATTGAACTGATTGAAGCACGAACAAGGACGAAGGGGTTTTAATTTGCTTAGTCAGATTGCGACTTCATTGATGCTCAACAGATTTTTAAAACTGTTAGCTTTTTTCCCCCAAACGGCTGTGAGTATTAAGGATTAACGGAGCTAACCGACTAAACTTGATGGATCCGGTAAAAAAGGGAAATAAAAACATAGCGACCAAATTCTAAACTTGACTGGACAATTTTTTCCCCTTCTCTTTATTCATTTGTTCAAAACCTATTCAGCAAATAACCGAAAGTTGTTCATGGGTGTTTGAATAATGCTGACAAAGTAACCTATTCAACAATATCTAACTGGATACATTGCTTAAACAAAAATAAAAAATAAAACATTGTATGCCGATGATGAGGCCCATAACGGATTGTTTTCTTTAACCCACAATTCCAATCTACATGAAGCGATTTTTCAATTTTTTAAAATTAGAGGAAAATGAGCGGTTTCATTTACGACTCAAAGGCACATATCTCATCAATTGAAATCACAAAGTCTCAATGTCTCATCACCGCAACAGCTACATGTTCTCGCGTTCTACGTACTTCGGTTTCTCCGCTTGCTTCGATTGTTTGTTCTTCAGTGGTTGAACATCAGTCTTCAACTACTCTAATGGATTCGACTGCGTTCAATCGCAGTCAACAACATCTGCACGTAGTTACGCAATTTCCTCTATTATCTTCAATTTCTGTATTTCTCTATTCTTTCTTGGTACGCGTCTTTGATTTCCCTTCTTCCTTTGTCTTTATCTTCCAGCAGAACCCAGGCATCGAAGTTTTCGTTTGCTTAATTTTGATCGAGATGTGTCTTATTTCTTTGCTGAGTACTGTCGTAGTTGTTTAATCGGTGGGTGTTTTCTATTAGAAATATTTTCCCATTGCTTTTCCTTATCAATATTATCTTGCTCCCTCAATTTTCCCCTTCCATCACTGTTGTCTTGGTTCTCTGCTGTAAAGAAAGTGAGGGCGTGAAATAGCTCCAGCCTGATCTTGTCTTAATTGGTTTGCTTCTTACTCATCTCCTCCAGTGAATTAAGGGGAAGTAATCTTTCTGTCGAGCTGTCTAATGAATTGATCAATTGAAGTGAATTGAGTGTATTAGATCATTATGATTCTCCTTCGTGCATACCCGAAAACATGCATTCTATACTTTCTTATCTTACCCTATAGTCTTTTCTTCTTTTCCAGTAGGACAGTTCAGTGAGCCAACAAGCAACTGCTTGAGCTAAATCCCTTCCTTTCCTTCTTATACCTCTGGTTATAGATAAAGAAAATTAATCAGACGTAGAGAAGAAGATGATGATCTCTTATGTTGAAAGTGCTCAGTTGCTGCGCCTAGAATTGATTTAATTGGAAGGGACAGAATAATACACAGAGAAATCTCAAGCATAGTTTTATTGTTATGTTCAATGATTGCAACATTCACTACTACAAATCATAGTTTTTACTACTGAAATTCGCGTCCTTTTTTAAAAAAAGGGAGTAAAAAATGAAGGCGGTGGCATTTTTAAAATTATAAGAGGGGAGTAGCTCACTTTTGGCACCCTATATTTAAAATAGGGCGCCGAAAGTCATCCTTTGACACCCTATATTGGCGAAGGGCGTCAAAAAGGTACCTTTTGGCACCCTATATTTAATATAGGGCACCAAAAGACACCATTTTAACGCCCTATATTTGATATAGGACACCAGAAAGTATACTTTTAGCGCCCTACATCAATATAGGGCTCAAAAGGGTGCTTTTGGCGCCCTATATCGAATATGGGGCGCCAAAAGCCCCCTACAATAGTTATATTCTCCCGCTCCTTCCTCAATTCCGTCCCTTCAAACACTTCCGCTCACTTATATTCTCCCACTCCGCCAGTCGCGTGCGACGCTGTCGACGCTCTCTCCCTCGTGCCGTCCCCAGCTTCAGCGACGCTGTCAACCTCCCCAAAAATCAACCTCAACACAGAGGTGTGGTTTATTATCTTTGTTCTGCAGATCTTCCCAACCACGACTTTTGATTTTGATGACTGCTGAGAAACATCAGAAGCACTGGTAAGACGAAGATGAAGAGGATGGTCTGAGTGTGTTTTTGGGTGGTTCTTGTTCTTCA
>JANTPZ010024566.1:0-21412 GCA_025593235.1 Vachellia pachyceras
GGTATAATCATAGATGAGTTGGGCATCACATCTGTGAATTTCTCAAGGCTCATTCACACAGGTGATTCTGCAGACGATGAACCATATATTCTAGCATCAGAGGCACATCAAGTTTTTTATGTCGAAGATCCGAAACATAAAGATTGGAGTATGGTGGTTCATCTCAGGCCCAGAGATATTTATGACATGGGTGATAGTGATGAACAGTTGCCACATGAGGCGGAGCCATTTCAGCATACTACTTTGGAAAACCTTTTACTCGAAGGAGATGAAGCTATATCACTTGTTAGAGCTGATGAAGATGAATAAATAAACCATGTGCGTATTTTTTTTTAAGTTGAATATTTTTGCAGCGGTTATTAAACCGCTGCAAAAAAACCGCCGCTGAATTCAAAACCGCTACAAATTACAGAAACCTTAACCGCTGCTGAACGTAAAAACTGTTGCAAATTACAGTTACATAAACCGCTGCTAAATCTAAAACGCTACAAATTACAGCAACCTTAACCGCTGCTGAACGAAAAAATGCTGCAAATTACAACGACATAAACCGCTACTAATTCAAGCGGAGGAGACTATAAATACCCTTCCCTCCCTCTAAATTTGCAAATTGTAGGTTTCTTCTCATTGTTTCAATCTTTACGCGGTGGTGGTAAATTTTCTGTGTAGATTCATTTTATTTTAATTATAGTATTTTATTTTAATTAGAGTAATGGTTTGAAATATTTGTGTTCTATTTTTATCTTTGTTTTTGTTGTTTTGATATTTTGTTTTATGTTATAAATTATGTTTATTCATTTTTTAATAATATTATTAATTTTGTTAATGATGTTACTAATTTTGAAACATTATTTTTAAATTTTATAAAGTTATAAATAATTATTTCAATTTTTTTAAAACGTGAATCACATTTAGTAGCGGTTCTACAACCGCCATAGATGTAAGTGATTTTAATGTTATTTTTTATTACATTTAGCAGCGGTTTGTGACCGCTGCAAAAACAATGGCCGAAAAAGGAGGGTAAATTTGGAGGGAAATTTTTTAACGTTTGACTGAAATTTAGCAGCGGTTTTTGACCGCTACAAAAAATGCACCAAAAAAGACGGGAAAATTTTACTTGTCAACTTAGTAGCGGTTAAGAAACGGCTGCTAATAATGGACGAAAATTTCAAATTTCAAAAATGGGCCAAAAAAGGCGGGATTATTTGAATTGTAAACTTAGTAGCGGTTACAAAACCGCTGCTAATAATGAAGGGAATATTTCAAATTTCATTTTTGGCTATATTAGCAGCGGTTTCTTGACGCTACAAAATATTCGTTGCAAAATGTGGTAGCGGTTATTTCCGTGTGAACAGCGGTTCTCATTAACCGCTACTAATTGGCTTGCTACGGTGAATTTAGCGGCGATTTTGCTAACCGATGCAATATGTGTTTGTGGCGGTTATAACCGCTACAAATTCATGGAAAACCCCGCTACTAATACATGTCAATGGTAGCTGCTGTACTTGTAGTAAGAGTTGTCAATGGCAGCTGCTTCACTTATCAATTATGCTCCTCAACTTGTCATTAATAACCTCTTGGGACATTTTCATAAATAACTTCCTTCTATGGGACCTTACAATAAATCTCCCTTAATTTAACCATTATCAACATAAGGATAATTGGATTAAAATATTATGTTATATATATATGGAATTTTTCAAAAAATAAATAAATGGTATCATTAAGATGGCAATATGTATATGGGAATTGGAGGTTCGTCATTATTTTTGCTCTTATCTAATCAGGCTGTGCTGTTAAAGTGAAGGAAAGAGATTATATAATCATAATTAATATTATTGGCCGTAATTTTCTTCACGTGGGTCCCATAGTCTATTTATCACTCATTTAAATGAATGGATTATGATGTGGCGCGTAGATTCTTAGACCTGCATTATTCGTAACTTTATAAAATACATTACTTTTCATAAATTTATTATGTTCATCATCTCGCGTAATTAAATTTTAAAAAGTGTACAAGTAGACACAATTTTTTAAAAGCTTGGCAATTTTAAAGAATCCGTTAAATTGATCCAGGCGCACGTCTATTTTTTTTATTGTTCTCCCTCTAACTTTATACGGGCATTTCATGTCAACTTAATGGGGCTGTTAAAGTT
Organism: Vachellia pachyceras; assembly: GCA_025593235.1. NCBI lineage: Eukaryota > Viridiplantae > Streptophyta > Magnoliopsida > Fabales > Fabaceae > Vachellia > Vachellia pachyceras. The sequence continues at coordinate 2,157 of JANTPZ010024566.1, forward strand.
GCACCATTTTTAAAGGATTTTATCTATTATTTCATCCGTCAAAACTTAATTATACTACAGGTTCTCCGCAAAAAAATCTTGGTAAAATTGCATATTTACCCTTTAATTTTTTTTATTGCAACACTTATCCATTCTCGTACTAACCGTTGTGAACACCATGGGCATGATTTGAACTGTTAAACCCAAAATTTGAAGCCGTTAAATTATTGATGCCTGACCAACATATTCACTCTCTTTTTACATTTTCTTAAAAACAATTAACATACGAAATTAGATAACAATTGAAAACATTTTTCTGTACCTTGCATGGAGTTGGAAAACTGAATTATACTGTTATTTAAGCATTACAAATATTGTGGCATGTAATTATCATGGTACGGGAAACCGGACCGGCCGGTTCAGACTGAAAACTGGCGAATCGGCCAGAACACCAGTCCGATCTGGTTACTATCTCCGTGTCAGTTCATATTCAGAAACGTAAAAAAAAGTCAAAACATATTCAGAAACATACTGGACCGAGCTCCTCTCGCCAGATCCCCACCCCAAAAATTTTTTCCTTTTTCGTGCCCGAATCCTCCCTCGTTCGGCTGCCTCTCCTCTTGTTGGCGACCGCATTTCGATCGCTTATCCTCTCGCTTGCGACATCTTTTTTCTTCTCCGTTAATGCTTCATTTCTCTCTCATTGTTGCATATTCATTTCAAGCCCGAGCCCCTTCATATGCTCTGCTCAAACCTCCGCTCTGTCCAGCTTCTCATTCTCCTACGCTGAGTGAAGTTCTTTCCTGCCTTGAGAGATTAAAAATCAAAGAGTGAAGCAAAGAGTGATGGTGATGGGACGTGTGATAGCATGAGTTGATTGATGAGTAAGGGCAGATCACGTGGGTAGAGGGGAGAGTGAAGAAAAAATTAAGGAAAGAGTTTAAAAACGGGAAAATGACGGAAAAAATACCTTGAAAATAGTAAATCCCAGAAAGGTGATTCGAAATTTTAAATCCCAGACAGATGATAGTACCTCACGCATCTTTACCCAAGTTTAAAGGAAATGTCCTCACTGCCCCTGAAACAGCAACCTTCAGTACCTCACGCGTCTTCACCCAAGTTTAAAGGAAGTGAAGTGACAGATTCAATTAAGTTCTTATCTGATTCGATTAAGTATTTCTAAACTGTCGTATTATTGCACAGTTTAGAAAGCATACATTCTGAATCGATTGGCCTCATTATTTGAATCGAATCAGCCTCATTGTGAGAGTGGGAAAAATGGTTTATAAAGCTGAAAGTTCAAAATGATGTAACTTCCTCATCTCATCTCTAAAATTGACATATGACTATCATTGGAAATCTCTTTGAGTCTAGTTTCGAATGGCATAAGTTTCACAGCCATTGGATTAGTATTTTGAGAGATATAATAAAAAAATCAAACATGGGTCAGGAATACATATATTCCAGATATATGTTCGGTTTTTTGATGATATCTCTCAATACACATCTTCAATTGATATGAAACCTATTCCATCTGAAACTAGACTCAAAGGGCTTTCCAATGATAGGTCATTTGTAAACTTTGGAGCTAAAATGATGAAGTTACAGCATTTTGAAGTTCAAGCTTTCTAAACCGTTTATAAAGAGTAGGGTCAAAAATAGGCTAAACCGTTTTGAATGAGCTTTTTTTTCCATTCGAATGAACTTTCTAAACCGAATTTTCCTCCAACATATATCTGGAATACGATTCATATAAAATTTGGTTTAGAAAGTTTATTCGAATGGAAAAAAAACTTATTCGAATGACCCTACTCTATATAAACGGTTTAGAAAGCTTGAACTTCAAAATGCTGTAACTTCCTCATTTTAGCTCCAAATTTTACAAATAACCTATTATTGGAAATCCCTTTGAGTCTAGTTTCAGATGGAATAGGTTTCATATCAATTGAAGATGTAGATTGAGAGATATCATCAAAAAACTGAATATATATCTGGAATATACGTATTCCTAACCCATGTTTGGTTTTTTTATCATATCTCTCAAAATACTAATCCAATGGCTGTGAAAATTATGTCATTCGAAACTAGACTCAAAAAGATTTCCAATGATAGATCAATTGTCAATTTTGGAGCTGAGATGAGGAAGTTACATCATTTTGAACTTTCAGCTTTATAAACCGTTTTTCCCACTCTCACAATGAGGCTGATTCGATTCAAATAATGAGGCTAATCGATTCAGAATATATGCTTTCTAAACCGTGCAATAATACGGCGGTTTAGAAATACTTAATCGAATCAGATAAGAACTTAATTGAATCCGTCACTTCATTTCCTTTAAACATGGATGAAGACGCGCGAGGTACTGAAGGCTGCTGTTTTAGGGGCAGTGAGGACATTTCTTTTAAACTTGGGTAAAGACGCGCGAGGTACTATCATCTGTCTGAGATTTAAAATTTCGAATCACCTTTCTGGGATTCACTGTTTTCAAGGTACTTTTTCCGTCATTTTCCTTTTAAAAAATAAGAATAATATTATTTTAATTTTATTGTAAAATGAATATTCTTATAAAATATATGCTTTAATTTTTTTCTCACCGGTTTAACGCCCGGTTTGACTTCGGTCTGACCCACTGACCCTTAACCCACTATCTTATCCAGTTCAGTCACCGGTCCGGTTTCTTATACCTTGGTAATTATAAAGTTTATACATATTAATGACATCATGATTATATGTGATAATTAATAATAATTAAAATAACTTCAAAGATTACTTCATTCAATCTTCAATGCTAATTTACTTAAAACTTCTAAGATTGCTGTGTTAAAATTTTGTTATTTATTTATTTTCACCAAAAATTTTATTATTTACTATTTATGAGGATAAAAAAATACTCTTTGCTTCAATTTCTTGAATTGTTTCTTAAATTTTACTCCTAACCTAGTTCTTCTCGATGGGGAAGGAATTGAAGACGCACACTCACCACAACATACCCACTTGAAGTTTAATCCCATAGCCTCTCCCATTAATACTACTTGTCGACTAAAGTTAATTGAAAATGAATTTAATCATGTGCCATACCATTTGTAAAAAATTTAGCAGTAATGGCTTTAAAATGTGCATTTCTCTAGCTTTTTACCCTATATTACATCAACAAACTAATGCACGTTGTAGCAGATCACATTTACAACTCAAAATACTTCATCAGAGAATAAATTCCAGCATAATACAAACATTCAAGAACAAATTTTAGCAAAATGCAAAGATATATTATTCTCTAAGTTTAAAACTTTAAGAGTATCCGAATTCAAAACAAACAAACAAAATTGGCACCACAGCAACTTAGAAATGGGTATGTCTCAGGCCTTAAATTAGGTAAAACTCAGTCTCAACCTCTTCAAAAAGCAGATTGGACGAGGCATACTTATTAGACGCAAATTTATTTTGTGTCTAACGGTTCCAAGCTTGCACAAAATATTCTTATAAGATCATTGGAATATTTTAAACAGTAATCATTTTAATCCAGAACACAAGAAAACACATAAAAACACTAATCTAATAGAGAACATGTCATGACTTATTTGAATGAACAAATGAGGAATATGAACTAAACTTGAGGAAGAAGAGACAACGCCTAACCCAGGAGTGAAGAGGAGACCCACAACAACGACACTCACAAACACATTACGGCAAAGTCTCGTGAATTATTTTTCTTTCTTCCACTTTCTCTAAATTCTAATTAATTAATCATCTTCTGTCTCCCTTTTTTACTCTATCATGCATTTGACCATGAAGGTAAATACACAATTAAAGCTGTGGATCCTAGCCAAAACAAAAAACAAGAAAACAGAAATCTGATCACCTTTTTCTGAAAGGACTAATTTTTGGAACGTCTCTCGACTGATAGTTGTATTATGCTGATGATATGTAATTTTCACATCTAGACACTTGGGTAGATGAAAAGTTCTAAGCATGAAAAATTAGTGGGCCTCAAATATCACAACCACATCCATCAAATCTTAAATGAACTCGTTTTATTCATGACTTGGAAACTCAGAATATATGAATAATTTTATATATATATATATATTTATATCAAATAATATGTAATTAAATATATTATAGCAATGATACAATATCGTCCACTTAGTAATGGCTTAAAAGGATCCATACCAAATATAAAATACAGAACTGGGATTTCCATTATCCCCATAACTAAGTAGAAACTTGGAAACTTTTCCTCTTCACCTCAATGGCTCTCTACCAATTTCCCTTACTTTTTGTTGGATTAGAACGAATGTACACGCAGTGGAATTTTAAAGTTTTCTAATCCACATATGGATCTGTCAAAGGAGTTTAGATCGAGGAGAAAGAGACATACCTTTTTGCGTTTCGAATTTGAATCATCTCTTGCGTTTAGATCTCTTCAGATTCCACGACCTCCCACGTTTTTTATTCCGATCACGAGGAGCCACGCAAACAATTCCCAACAATTCCCAACAATCGCAGCGTGCCAGCTCCTTTCACGTCTCACTCTCTCTCCAGGGTTTCTGTGGCTTACAATCATATTCGAATGGAATGCATCTCTTGCTCATGAGTCTTAATATTTATAGAACTCATGGAGAGCTTTTAGAGTCCGCGATTAATCTTTAATTAATCTTTAAAATTCGAATATAGATCTCAAAAGATATTTATGATTAATCTTTATTAATCTTGAAATTCGAATTTTCAAAAGGATATTCAAGATTAATCTTTATTAATCTTGAAATTCGAATTTTCAAAAGGATATCCAAGATCAATCTATATTAATCTTGAAATTCAAAATTCAAAAGATATTCAAGATTAATCTTTATTAATCTTGAAATTCAAAATTTGAAATTCAAAAGATATTCAAGATTAATTTTTATTAATATTGAAATTCAAAATTTGAAATTTAAAATGTGAAATTCAAATTTTGCAATTCTGATTTGGATTAATCTGATTTGATCAAATCATATCCATATAATTAATCCAAATAATGAGCCAATGAATTTAGTTTATCTTTATAAATTAAATATTAATTTAATTAATCTGAATATTAATGTTAGTTATTTAATTTATCAAATAAATTAAATACTAACATATAATATTACTATTATTTCAAATTTATATATATAATTCAAATAAACCCTAGATTTTAAAGCTCATGTTGGACTATTCTTGCGTGCGGCCCTCTAGGGCCATATGAAGTTGGCAGTGGGCTAAACTCAACATTAACCGGCAAGTCGCAAGTAGTCTCTAGCAAGACATTACGACTACACAAATCATATGAGGATCGTTAACACGACGCAACCTTTCATACAATCACATCACATCCCTTTTGTCACACAATATCTTGGTCAAGGATGAGGTATGGATGACGTAATCCTCATATTCCTGACATTACTTTCTCGATCCCTGGGTAGTCTGATCAAGGAAACGAAAACTCCTTTTCATTACAGTATGGCCATACATTTCTCAGACTCACTCATCGAGGGGCCCAGTAATATCTCCCAACTAATGTGAGAGACAAATCCCATCTTGATCACTCACATTCCTCCGCATGAAAGACCCATAAACCCGATTATAGCATTTATCATCACCCGGTCAAAGGTGACTTTTGACTAAGTCAAAACTTAGCGACTCTCATGTAGGAATCCATGATGATCTCAGGTCAAAGGGCATTGTGATGTGATTATATATGAGATAAGCTAATGACTTAATCCATGCAGCTTTCTCATAGCAGGTTGGTTCATCACCTTGTACTCTTACAAGTGCCTATGACTTTGACTCGTATCTCCATACCTTATCAAAATCATACTGGTCTTACTTTATCTATGCTCCCGCATAGACAACCAACCAAGGACATTTAAGACAATATTCATAATTCATCTATGGATGCAATTATCATAATAAACATGCAAAACAGATGATAATTAAATGAAGAAAATACATTAAAATAAATTAAGAAAAATACTGGTTTTGAACAGAATTTTTTTGTGACAGCCATTCTAACACCTAGATTGTTATTGTTTAGTGGATTGCAAATCTCAGAGGAGCTCTGAAGACTGGACGTAGGTCAAGAGGACCGAACCATGATAAATCTGCTATCTCTTTCTTCTCTCTACTTTCACCGGTGACTTTATTTCATTTCTGTGATTAAGTTTTAAATTTTAAAAAGTAACCAATTCACCCCCTCTTGATCAAATCCTACATTAACAAAAATAATGTGAACTGGAAGTTCAAAGGATAATTCATTTATAGAATTTAGCTAATCAAATGCCAGAAGCATTTACTGACCCAAAAAGAGTAACAAAATCACATATCCCAACTGCCAATACTCCTATAAGAATTAATGTCCCTAAAGGACAAACTATTATGAATGAATCCAAATCACGCCTGAAGCGTGGAAGGCCAATCGGTTCCAAAGATAAAAATCCTCAAAAAAGAAATGGAGTTAAAAATATAGATGGTCAAATCGACGATAATCAAGAAAAGATAATAGCTCTAGAAAAGCCATCTATAGAAGAGTCATCTCTAGAAGAGAATGCGGTAGTCCCATAAGAGACACAGGTACCTAAAATGTGTGAAAATAATGAGATCTCAATAAATTATGTTATGAATGAATCCTTTGGGACCGAAATGAAGTCAATGTTGACGACATCTTCGCTTATAATATAGCATATGATGTAATGAATAATAACAAGGATCATGAGCCAAAATCCGTTAGTGAATGCCAACAAAGAAAAGATTGGCCCTTATGGAAAGATGCTATTAAGGCAGGATTAAAATCATTGGAAAAATGAAAAGTTTTTGGACATGTAGTACTTACACCAAAAGATGTAAAACATGTTGGATATAAATGGGTTTTTGTGAGGAAATGAAATGAAAAGGGTGAAATTATAAGATACAAGACACGTCTTGTAGCCCAAGGCTTTACACAAAGACCTGGTATCGATTATGAAGAAACGTATTCACCTATAGTGGATGTGATCACTTTTCGTTATTTGATTAGCCTGGCTTTAAATGAAGGGCTTTATTTGCATCTAATGGATGTTGTGACTGCCTATTTATATGGCTCACTTGACAATGATATTTATATGAAAGTCCCTGAAGGACTAAAAGTGCTAAAAGCACAAATCCCTGAAGGACATAAAGAGCAAGAAACATCAAATTCTAGTTCTCGAGAACAATATTCAATCAAGTTGAATAAGTCCCTGTATGACCTGAAGCAATCAGGGCCCATGTAGTATAATCGTCTTAATGAATATTTGTTGAAAGAAGGAAATATATAAATGATTCTAGATGCCCATACATCTTTATGAAAAAAATCTGGAAGTGAGTTTGCCATAATTGCTGTTTATGTAGATGACATCAACATCATTGGAACTCCTGAAGAGTTACAAAAGGCAATTAATTATTTGAAGAAAGAATTTGAAATGAAAGACTTAGGAAGAACAAAATTCTGTCTTGCATTACAAATTGAGTACATAAAAAATGTTATCTTTATATATCAAGAAACTTATACAAAAAAGATCCTAGAACATTTTTATATGGATAAATCACATCTGTTATGTACTCCAATGATTGTGAGGTCTTTGCAACCTAATAAAGACCCATTCAGACCTCGAGTCATTAGTGAAGAAGGTGATGAAGAACTACTTGGTCCAGAAGTACCAACATATCTTAGTATTATAGAAGCACTAATGTATCTTGCTAATCACACATGTCCTGATATATCATTTGTTGTTAATTTATTATCAAGATATAGTTGTTTACCAACATGAAGACATTGGAATGGAGTGAAGTATATTCTCCGTTATCTTAAAGGCACTATGGATATGGGTATATTCTACTCAAATAAATCCAAGCATATGAACCAGTTGGTTATGCAGATGCTGGATTATTGTTTGATCCACATGATAGTAAATCACAAACTGGCTATCTGTTTACATGTAGAGGTGCAGCTATTTCATGGTGATCTATGAAACAGTCTATATCAGCCACATCATCTAACCATGCTGAAAGTCTAACAATCCATGAAGCAAGTCGAGAATGTGTTTGATTAAGGAAAATAATGCATAAACATACAAACAACTTGTGGTTTATCTTCAGGAAAAATGATCTCGACAATCCTATATGAGGATAATGCTGCATGTATTGCCCAACTAAAGGAATGGTACATCAAGGGTAATCGAACAAAGCATATTTCACCAAAATTCTTCTTCACCCGTGATCTTCAAAGGGATGGTGAAATTGATATCCAACATATTTGTTCCAATGAGAATCTTGCATATTTATTCACCAAGTCTCTTCCAGGTGCAATCTTTCAAAAGCTTGTCTATGGGATCGGTATTCGCAAACTCAGAGATCTCAAGTGATGTCTTCATAAAGGGGAGTCGATACACGCTGTACTCTTTTTCCCTTATCTAGGTTTTGTCCCACTAGGTTTTCCTATGAAGGTTTTTAATGAGGCAGCACTGAATAATGTATCAATGAATGTTATACTCTTTTCTTTAATTAGGTTTTGTCTCACTGGGTTTTCCTAGTTAAAGTTTTTAATGAGGCACATTCATAATGGACATCCAAGGGGGAGTGTTATAAATATATTAAATAAGTGGAAGTCCATTGACTATTCACTTTCTACATCATAAATGCTGCACATAAATTGTTACTGAGAAACTAAAGAGTTATTCAATATACGAAGAGTCACAATTAATATTTAGCTATATTAATTATACTATTAAATGTTCATGATCCTTGGAGGTCATTCTCAAAGGCCTAAGGCTTTGTACTTGATGAATTGTAAAATAGAGAAAGTGAATAAGAATTGCTCTCTATCTTCTCTTCTATTATTCTCCTATCAATTATCCCGAAAGCTCTTACTTTTATAACATTATTTGATTTGTTTCATTATTATATATCAGTTTATAACTTGAGTAAATTAGCTATTAAAAATGCTAAATATATCGATTAATTTGCTTCTTTAATCTCTAAAAAAAAGTCATCAGGCTCTTACATTATGAACCTGAGGTAGTATAACATATCCTATAATTAAGTAATTTATTTAGCTTCATTAAATCTTCTCAAATTAATTAACTAAGTTTTATATTGATGATCGCGTGTAGTATTGATATTTGACAAATCATTAATTTTGCAGCAAGAAAAGGTGACTGGGGATATACCCAAACCGGTTGAGTGCTACATGAATGAAACTGGAGCTTCTGAAACTAAAGCTGAGGCCTGAGAGGCACATGAATTCCTTGATATGTTAAACTTGGAAGAAGTTGAATACAAAAGTTAGCAATTCTTCATTTTCAAAGAGTTTCATTGAAGTTGCTTTGAACATTGGAAGGATATCACTGTGGATTTACCAACATGGAGATGGCCATAGCATTCAAGATGATGAAATTAAGAATTGTATAACATCACTACTTTTCCAGCTTATTGGATGAATTTAATAATATGATGCTACGACAAGTCTATTTAATTAATTTTCTTTTGTGTGTGTGTGTAACGTAATGCAAGATGTCAAACATTTTCAAATGTGTTTGGCAATCAATCAAACTATTTTTTTTTTGTTTATTTTGTGCATGATGCTTTTTGAGTAATTAATATGAAAATGTGGAGTTATTTAATATGGAAGGATCTTAATTGTTATGCCATGATGAAAGTTTTTCAAGTTGTGACTTAAAATGTACCTCAGATGTCTGAAGAAAGCTTGTGAAATCATTTATATGATATACCATTGAATTAACATTGTGTTAATGAACTAAAGATTAGGAAAATGATTTTTGAGATACCTGTAATTTATTTGGTGCCAATATGTGAAAATTTTTAATTTCACTACTATTAGTATAACTAGTAAACTAATCATGGCAACACAAAACTACCATATTGAGCCATTCTCCTGCAATTCAAAGCAAAACTGGGTTTGAGTTCTATATGGCAACACAAAACTACCCTATTGACATCCTCAAGCTTCTCACATACGTGTTGTAAAAAGGGACACTAGAAGCAGTGTTGTCATGTTTGTTTCAACTAAAAAGGTAGGGACTTCAACATGACATCCTACATATTACATCTATATTTATGAAAAGACAGACGTGCTTGTTGTGCTACACACATGTTTTTTGAAGGATGGTACAGTTTAACTTGTTGTATTCAGCATATAAATATTAGTGGATCTTCTAGCTCATGTCCAAAGTTGTACTCATCCTGGTGGCAGCAACACCTGCAAATAAACAATTAATCCAAGTCACGTCTGAGGGCACTATCCTTAAGAGCTATTCCGCGACTACTTGCAAGTAAGTTGAGGCACTCCCTAGGATTAAACAGATTCTTCCTGTAAGGATACAAGGATACAAAACTAGCGGAAGGTAATTGAACTCATCAAGGTAGATAACCAGAGGAGGGAAGAACAATGCTCGAAAGCTCAAGAGCTGTGTGTTGAGAACTTCAGTCTCATGCCCATTTATAGGCTGTGGATCATAATGACATTGGACACACTTAAATCACTACCAGAAAAAATGCCATTTAGCAATGAAAAATCCATCGCTAAATGGCTATTTTCCGTCGCTAAAATGAGGATCGTTAATATTTTCCGTCGCTAAATGAAAATTTTCTGATAGAAAATAGTCATTTAGCGATGGATTTTTCCGTCGCTAAATGACATTTTTCTGGTAGTGAATACAATTAATTCGTCCATTAATGCACTTTAATACAATTAAATGGGTGGTTACATAATCATTAACACACTTAATGATAATTAAAAAACGTCAGTTACAAATACTAAATACTCATAATTGTTATTAAAATAACAAATTAATTAGAAGAATATTTCTATAAAGAGTGCCCAATACCGCTTTTAACCTACGCACAAAGGGGTAGGGAAAATCGCCGGATTTGTCTCCAATGGCCCTTTGTTGTATGTTAACATACTTCTCTTCTCAGCCTATTTATTAATCCAAGATCACATTATTGTATATTCACTTGAATCCCCACAATCCTAAGTCATGTGGGACTCTTCCTTTGACACAACCACTCACAATATTTACAACAATCCCCCGCATATATCAAAGGAAGTACCATTAGCTTAGTTACTCACATGAGTATAACCGTGTATCTGGTGATTTTTAGAACTATGAACCAGACCTGGACTAATGACATATGGTATACAGAGATGTTAGTGAAGCCCGCTTCTATGAACTAACAAATCTTGGTGTATACCAGAAGCATTAAGAGTCAGGTTATACCCCCATATTTCCGCTGTTAACGGCATTTTTGAGCATTAAGACAACCGTGCGTATGCCTGGTGCATAATGAATGCTCTAGAAATTTCCCTACGATCTCATAGGAGCGGCCCCACTCCACATTCATAGAGGTGATTTCATAAAATGTACCTGCATTGAGCACACCATCCCGTAGGATTATGAAATCATTAAGAGCTTCTGCTCAGCCTCACCAAAATGCATTCTAGCACTTTCTCATGCCATAGGAAGGGACCATATATTTATTTTAGTGCTAGCAAAACTAACAAACGACTTGTTCTTACCCATTGAACCTCCTTCATGGGATCACCAATCACAGAGGTTGGGTTACCATCACTGTCAATTTCAAGATGGCTTTAGTCCCATTCCCCTCGACTAATTCAATATTTATTTCATCCCAAGGGGTTTTCTTAATGGATCCACTAGGTCAACTTTTGACCTCACAATAGTGATTGAGATATCTCCATGAATTATAAGCTAGCTTACTCACATAATATCTCAAACAATGTGTACATGAACATTGTTCTGTCTACAATGGTTATTGTCATTTGACAATTACACCTCATCGACATAAATTGTTGGATTCACACCAAAATTTTGCCAGTAAGTTTTTAACAACTTAGTCATCAAATATCAATCAATTTCAGAGTAATAAACTCTTATTCAGATAATAATTATTTCAACCACCATTAAAGGTGAATAATAATAGTGGTTTTTCTCATACAACTGAAGTTCAGTTAACATCCGTGTATTTCAATACAACAGGAATCCACTGTTCATGATACTAATATTTATAGTATCCCTCAAATATTTATATTTCTTGTAGGATGCATATTTATATATGCTCAATCTCTATATAGCATAAGCTATATCACATGTATTAGTATTAGTTAATGCAATAAATTCTCCAAATTCGTGCATACACAGATTGAACTGCAAAAGTCACTTAAAATAATGTATTAGCATCATAAGAAATATTCACATAGTGGTTCTCAAAATTAAATTTCATAAACATTGCTTAATATTATATATCATCCACATCCCTATTCATTTATGATTTCAACATCCAAAATCATATTTCATTCATCCATGTTTCCAAATTATATTTGAAGCAACAAAGCATTATAACTAATATGACATGCATCCAGATTAAGAGTTCAGTACTCACAATAGTCATGTATAACCATGCATATACCAAGATAGATATATACCCACAAATCATTAAAATTAAAATACATTTATCTTTTCAATAGATAAATGATTGAATTTTCATATACACATAATGTTTGTTTCAGAAAATATAAAGAATTTGATAATTTACAAAATTTACTCTTAACAAAATCAAATATTTGAGCCTCTACTTAATTCACAATGCATCTTAGCATTTGTAAAGCAAGGCCAACAATTTTATATAATTTCTCAATTATCACTATATTTTTATTTCGCCAAAATGATTGTAAGGTATCCCATTACACATATGAGGCTATTGGCACCCCCACATTTTTAAATATTTCTCATCTTATGATTCTAATTAATTAGAATCTCAAGCCATATAATTCTCTTCCATCCTAATTAGATTAACATAATATCATGGATTATACTATTCGCTATTTAAATCAAAGCACGCATCAATTTCCTTGGATCATGCTAGACAAAATTGTCACCACACATGAAAAATCATCACGATGTACACTTTCAATTCTTTAAAGAAAGCTGTATATTTTTTATCCAACATTTATATAAAACGTATATTTTATCCCTCAGTGCTTTCACAACACAGAGTCCATCTCCACCAAATATTTATAAAACGCACATACACTACCACACTTGTGTGTGTCTATATATTTGCATTATAATGAACTTTAAACTCCATCCTAACTGAACAAAAGGAGTCCCAACGACAACAAATATATTTCCGTTTTCTAACCCACCACAGTGAATTAATAACATCGTTACCCAAGGTATACATAACCAAAATTGGTAATAAAAGCCTTTAATAGATTATTATTTCATCATAAAAGACCCCAAATTATTGCAGTAATTTATTGAATATGATGGTAGAGTCATACCAAACATAAAGCAAATTTATGGACACATGACCCACTTCAATACAGGTGTGAAACCAATGAATTTAAACATAATGAATTCTCTCATTAAGCATGGAAAACTGTCATCTCTCTAAATTTAAGAAAATAATTAATGCTGTCATTCAATATTGCAACTTGATTCGATGCATGAAGTACTATATGTATTGAAACTTTTTAGTGCCAGAATTGAGACAAAGCTCCATACTATAGGAATAAGCTGAAAATGTAGAATATATCATTATTTTCTCTTCATTACTCCGATATGCAACAACATTAACAATATAAGTTAGCACAGCAACAGGTCTGATAATACAACAGGATGATGTCGTTTACCTCCCTTATGGAGCCATGAATAAGCATCAATACCCACGTGTTGTCCGGCATATTAAATTTTGTGGATAGAAAAACAAGATACGTTAATAATGACATATTGCAATAGCAAGGAAGTTATGAATTATATGCCACAACGTATGAAAGTACCCACTAACGTCAACAATTTTAACTTTAATTGCCAAACACAATTTGCCAAGACAATAATTCTACATTATAAATATGTGATGAGTGGAAAACCATGTTGCACCATATGCTACTAATAATGGATTATTGCAATACAATCCTCATCAAGTTCTCATGTGTAACCGATGCAACTGGGATGAATGGCAATTGATAACATTTATAATAAATAATTGACAACCTTTATCCCATTCAATATTTCAAAAGAACATTTAAAGCCATTAACACACAATGGTATTATTCCAGCAAAACCGTTTAAGAATTAACAAATTTAATCCATCAAAGCCATTGACGTCGATTATTCCACCAAAGCCATTAACATCAATAAATTTATATTTTAGAAAATTAATATTTGAAGAGAGGAAAACCGTTTTGCATAATTGATTATTCCAATTCAATCATCATGAAGTTCTTGTCCAAGTCAATAATAATAATCTTGTGACCACCAGATTTTATTTTAATCTTGGTAAGCGAAATTCTTGGCTTCCTCCCACAAAAGTATTAAAACCAATTTAACTTAATCCAATGTAATGAAATTTCATCTTTCCAATATATTTTTAAAGATTATTGATGATAGGCACAACGGTATTCAAACCAATAAAGGACAAACACATAAAACCCATAAAATCAGCTTCACACATAACGGCACATTAAAATGATTTAAACCCACTAATTAAATTTCCAAAAAATTAATCATTTAATTCATATATCCATGTCCAACTGCCATACAATAAGTTCCAGTTTTTTCTTTATTTTTTTTCTTTACAAACGTACCTCTAGAATGTTCTTCTCAATTAAACAACCCATAGAAAATGGTCTAATATTCAATTAAAAATAAATATTCTTCTCATAATTTGTTATAATTGTCATTAACCATCAAATAAAACTTAACCATTGAAAAATCACAAATGCAAATATCCTCATAACGCAAATTGTATCAAGTTTCATCAAGACTTTATCAAAAAAATATTTATTTCCTTTCTGAATATGCATATGAAGAGAATTTCAGATTTTTTTTAAATATATGTCAACCAACATCTTTGCTTAGATTTTGGAATGACATGTGCGCACCTGAGAAGAAGACCAATACCCAAAGTGTTCAATGATACCGGGGAAGACCGTATAAATTGTTGGCAGCATCATGATTTTTATTAGAACTTCGAATCTGAAGCAGGACACCAAGTCACAAAGGTATTACAACCACCATGAAGACAGGAAGCAACCCTTTCACATGCGACTTCAAAATGTTCTGAAATGAGGAACATATAAAAATGTGAGACAACTCAATTTTCCTATGCAAGAAGAAAATACCCAAGTAAAACTTTTAAATTAGGATTTAGAGGTCCCCTTATTTGATGACTCCACTGCTGAAGAGTGCCAAAACAAACAATGTTGCAGTAGCTCTTAAGATTGTATTCAGCATATAAACATCAGTGGATCTTCTAGCTCATCTCTAAATTTGTACTCATCCTGGTGGCAGCAACAGCTGCAAATAAATAATTAATTCTAGTCTCGTCTGAGGACACTGTCCTTAAGAGCTATCTTGCGACTACCGACAAGTAAGCTGCGGCACTCCCTAGGATTAAACGGATTCTTCTTGTAAGAATACAGGGGTACAAAACTAGCGGAAGGTAGTTGAACTCAACAAGGTAGAGAACCAGAGGAACAATGCTCGAAAGCTCAAGAGCTGTGTGTTGAGAACTTCGGTCTCATGCTCTTTCATAGGCTGAGGATCATAATGACATTGGGCACACTTAAATACAATTAATTCATCCATTAATGCAGTTTAATATAATTAAATGGGTCGTTACATAATCATTAACACACTGAATGATAATTAAAAAGATGTCGGTTACAAATACTAAAGACTCATAATTGTTATTAAAGTGACAAATTAATTAGATGTATATTTCTATAAAGAGTGCCCAGTAAAGCTTTTAACCTAAGCACAAAGGGGTAGGGAAAATCGCCAGATTTGTCTCCGGTGGCCCTTTGTCGTATGTTAACATATTTCTCCTCTTAGCCCATTTATTAATCCAAGATCACATTATTGTATATTTACTTGAATCCTCACAATCCCAAGTCATGTGGGACTCTTCCTTTGACACCCACACACAATATTTACAACATAACTAAGGTACGTTAATATTAATCTCTTTATTGTGTCCGTTGGTAGATAAGTACTTTTACATAAGCCAAGGTAAATATGTAGAGGAGATTATCTCGTTTTGCGGAAAAATACTGTTGAACATGTGTTTGGCTTTTCCAAACGCTCCGACAAATTATTTGATATCATCAACATGTGTAAGTTATTCTCTCTCTCTCTCTCTATATATATATATGTGATAGATCACAATCCACGCCTGCTTAACAGTGACAACAATTGTATGTTATACCGTAAATTGATTAAACATAGTATCCCATTTGAATCACTTCTCTGATTTGTACCTCATCACTAACAGATTTTTACATGATTTTTTTGTAGAGGTAACTTGATTAATTATTGTTGTTGCTGTGGTTACGAAATAGATGTATGACTAATAAAATAAAAGGAAAGAAAGTATTTGAATTGTGGAGGAAAATAAAAGAGGAATATTATAATATTAGAGAAGAAAATGATAAGATTTGAATGATATGTAATAAAGAATAAACAAATGGAAGGAAGAGGGTTGAGTGGGTGCATGGAAGCAATTTATATATAAAAGGAAAAGCACAACTAAACTTTTATATATATATATATAAGACGATAAATATATTAATTAATTTATTTATTTAATTAGATCTTATATTAAAAATTGACTTTGTATTAACATTAGTTTAATATATGTTAATAGTTTTTGCCTTAGATTTTTTTTTCATTTTTCCTCTCATACATTTGAAGGATTTTCATCGAAATTTCTACCACACTCCTCCCACCCCCCAATTAAGATATCACATTCCTTAATATAAGATTCAATTAATTTTTTTGGGATATTAAGAAAATTAAATAAATTATTTGATTATAACATATTCTAAAACATTACCAGAAAAACCCCATTTAGCGACAGAAAAATTTATCGCTAAATGGTAAAATTCCATCGCTAAAATGTATTTAGCGACAGAAAATGTCCGTCACTAAATCCATTACTAAAATCAGAATTGCTAATATTTAGCGACGAATGTTTCATACACAAGTTGCGATAGAAAGAAATGGAAAGAAAAGAAAAATGGAGAGATAATGTTATCATTAATAGTGTTTGGGATAGGAGGATAAATTACATAGGAAAGAAAATAGGCAAATCGCATAGTGGCATTAATACCTTTCTGTGAGGATATGTTACGCCTTATGCCATTAAACAAGACAAGAAAGTGAAGGTGTTATGTTTTTCTATTTTTACACATTTAGATAAGCTCAATGCCCTTATCTCTTTTATTTGAACTTATTGTTTTTCAATTAATTTTATGTAAAGAATTTAACCTTGTGTAATTCTTAATCAGTATCTCAAAAATTATTCTCTCTCCTTGCCTTTATTTAAGCTTTTTTTTAATCCTAGGAGTAGACAAAGAGATAATAAATATTAATTCTCATTTTTGACATATCGAGGTCGAAAACAATATTTTTTGAGAAAGTTATCCAGTACGATTAGACCCTATAATACTTAAATGTGACCTAATTATGAGTCATATGAAAAAATCAGTATTTAATGAGGATAATACATATGATGTGCTTTGTGTTTGAGTGTGGGTGCGTATATATTGACACAATCTAACAAAATAGGTTATAACTGTGGGCCAAGCCCTCCAGAATTCTATTTTATGGCCCAAGAAACTTGTGGGCCCATCTAAGGAAGTAGCTCCACATCTACACTACAAGTGCCATAGCTACATGAATCTATTCAACATTTGTCTCTATTTTGGAGACAAATGATAATTTTACAGATGTGATTTAGTACGGTTTGATGATAATTTTAAGTGTCATCGTTGATAAAGTTACCATGCAACACTTAGTGTGTGTATTTTTTTAAGCACAACAACTTATTTGAGATAACATATTTAAATCATTATCTAAACACTAAATGTAAACACTTTTCCCGACAGGTAACTAAAGATAAACACTTTTCCCGACAGGAATTCATACTTTACTTCGCGAAACTTGTTTATATTTTTAGGACGAAACATAACCTCCTTAACATTTATTTATATTTTTAGGACGAAACTTGAACCAAATTCTTCATGCATGCTTGTTATATTTTATTATTGATTGTTAAAATGTGTATGCATATTTGTAAATTCATCTATAAGGACTTATATTTTTGTATAAACTGTTATAATGTAAATTAAAATTTACAAATTTTTATATGGACACTTGTTATTTTAATATTGTTAATTGTTGAAATATACATGCATATGTATTTGACATAATGAATATACAAAATATGACTTAACAAAAATGAATTGTAAGTATTTTTTTTAATTAATGTAATTGTTCTATTAATAAAATATAATAATTAATTTCATGCTTATTAATTAATGTTTTAATTTTTTTTAATTTTTTTAATTGTTTTGTTGTTAGATATTGAGTTCAAATCCTCCGCATGCCAAAGGCGTAATGTATTTTTTCTGTCCCATAATAATAATAACAAACAAACAAACAAAAAATAGTACCCATAAAAGATGTTTTTATGTACATTGAATTACCAATATTTATTGATAAAAAAATGTTGCAACAATATTTAATCTTTCATGTTTAATCTTATTTTAGTTTTGATTCCTTAAATTTCAGAATACGGATTTTAATCCGTCAAGAGAAAAAATGCTCCGAGCCTTTATAAAATTATAGATATTAATATTTTAAATGGTAGGAAATATAAATGACCAAAAGCTATGGTTTGAAACTTGATGGATCAAAATTAAAATGAGAGTAAATTTATATGACAAAAAATGTATTAACCCCAAAAAAATTAAAAAATACCAGTTGTCCTACCATTTTCGTCATGAACATTGAATTATCGTCATATCAAAAGTTAATATCTACACAACTCTGTAAGAAACATTCAGTTTGAAAAAAACTAAAATGACAAAAAAAAATGTCTACGTGAATTCCACTTCTCCACTGCCACCACAAGCAATTCTTAATTCCTTGAGCAGAGACTCTTGAGGCTGCAATCCGGTTGCCTGCGTATTGTCACGGTCCGTCATTTTTCATGAGGTTTCAAGGCTCCGGAACGACCCAGAACTCTCCAGAGGACTCCCGAACAACCTTGAGAGTGCTAGAGAATGCCAGGACATTCTAGAGAAGTCTACACATCTCTAGCCTCATTATTTTAATATTTGCCACTAGATTTTTCCATGTAAATATCTAGATATTTGTAAGGAGAATTCTAGAGGATGAATGGTAACCGTAGGATCGATT
>JANTPZ010024567.1:0-15472 GCA_025593235.1 Vachellia pachyceras
AAGAGTTGGAAGCAACTCGGATTCATCATGAGGATCAGTGCTGGGATTATCATTTGGCTTATTTTTCTGGAGCTGTTGATACTCTCCATAAAAGTAAGACACAAAGCCCCAAAGAGACAGTGCCAAGCTGACTCCTTTCTCCGCCGTGAAACTCTCCTGGAAGAAAATCACGGCCAACACCTCAGTTATCGGCAGCGAGACCGCCAATATGATACCTGACAGCAACGAAGAGGCACAGAAGATAACTCCTATAGCCCCCACGAAGAATATCTGCCATATTATCGCCGTGAACACCGCCACCACGTAATACTTCGCCTCTCCCAACCCAAATTCTCTAGCTTCCCTCGCCATCACCTGTAAAACCATAATAATAATAATAATCAACACTTAATCACCTTCCTATTATATATATATATGTGGAACAAGTTGTGATGATGATGAGATGATTAACCTTGAAGTCGTTGTTGAGGAGCATGCCGATGGTACAGAACAGAGTGGCCGTGAAGCTCATCACGAACTGAACCTGGATGACCACCGAGTACGTCACAGGCTGCTTGCTCCTGCCGTACATGAGCTCCAACAACGGCGTCAGAAAGCTGTACAAGACCGCCGACGCTAACGTCATCACGAACCCCGCCACATATTGCTTGCGGGACACACCTTCGGGGCGATCCCCGGATGAATGAAGAGCCAAGACACCGGCTCCGACGGTGAGCAAGACGATGGCGTTTATGGAGAAAGGGGTGAATTTTTGCCTGACCAGGAGGAAGGCGAAGAAGGCGGTGAGACCCAGCTGGGTGGCGAGGATGAGAGAGGAAGTGGAGGCCGGGAGGCGAGCTAAGCCGTAAGCGTAGAGGTAGTCGTCGACCCCCATGAGAACACCGATGACGGCCGACGCGATAAACAAGGGCAAGTCGAGGGTGAAGAAGGGCTTGCGGGTACGGATGTAAGAGATAATCTGAGGGATGAGGAGGACGGGGAAACCGCAGGTGTGGAGCCAGGTGTAGAACCAGATGCGGTGGCCGCCGTGGACGAAGTAGAGGCGAGTTATGAGAGGGCCGCCGGTGATACCTACGCAGAGTAAAAGGCAGTTTATGGTTAAAAGCACTCTCTTACTTCTCTTTTGTTGCTCTGATACTTCATCGTCTTCTTGCAGATTCTTGCGTGTCTCCATATTCGTTAATACTGGCCACTTCAAACGAAATGTCCGAGCACGACATATATAATATGCTGATTGATTCAGCTCTGTTGTTCACTCAATGATTGATATATATTAATTTATAATTGGTGAGAAATTATTGTGTACACTTATGTACATTACCCAATCAAAAAACTCCAATTGCCTTTTGGTAAGTCATGCATGTCTTCATAATCCACTTATGCATGTTTAGGAAACACTTATTTTCAACGGTGCACGTAAGTCAAGATAAAATCATCTCGAAATCCATAAAACCATCTCAAAATCCATAAAATCATATCAGAAGCCGTAACTCATTTCTTTCAACAGATTTCTCAAACACACATACACTTGATCTGATTGTACAGTCCTGCATGCCTAGAGTTTATCAAATCTAAACCGTTTAAATTTAATTTTTTCTAACTAAGCAAAGTGTTTAGTGGAGAAACCGATTCCCTATGTCTTCTGAAATTTATCCCTTGAACATATATTTTTTCACTCTCAGACAATTTATGAGTTAAAGTAGTGTGACCCACATAAGGATCTAGATCTTTTAGCCCAGGTAGTGCATAAATTATGTGATACATCCAATGCACACATGAATTTCTCATAATTAATTGGTATCCTTTTTGTAACGTCTCTAAGCCATTGCTGCTTGCCTTCAATGCCTCAATTGATGAAATATGATTTAAATTTAGTTACAGATGAGTCACGTAAACTTATTTACGTAAAACATTAAAAAGGGTTAATATAATTTTTCTTTTAAGTTTGCTCTAATTTTGATTTTAATCTCTAAAATTCAAAACAAGTGGTTTTTATCCTTTAAATTTGATTTCATTTAAAATATTGGTCCGTATAATCTAATTAAAATTTGGATCATTTTACCTCTTGAAGGATTAAAACAAATGATTTTAAACTTGATAGACCATAATTAAAATAAGGGTCCCACCTAATCATCGAAAATGTATGCTCTGAATCCCATGCCTTGTCATCTCCTTCAACTCTCTCTCTGTATCTCAGGCTCCCCCTCTCTGCTCCTCTGTGTAATTCTTACCTGCTGCAGAACGTGAAAATGTTTTTCATTTTTGGGAACAGGTGTTTAATTTTGCATGCCGGTAATAGACTTATGGGGTGTTTGTTGATGATTCAATAGGAACTCTGATTTGCTCCCTAAAATTTGAATTTTGATTATCATCACTTCCCTTGTACAAATCAATAAATCCAAAGTCACTTATCATGTCTATCTAATTGCTTTGAGCATGTTACGTTACATGAGTATTGAGATCATCTTCATTTATATGTATACATATATATATATTGTGATGATCTACCCGAAACAAACTAAAAAATAGAGGATAACAGAGACGAATGTTATACACACACACACACACACACACACACACACACACCAATAGTTCAGTAATAGGCTCAGGTCAATTACAATAGGAAGAAATTACAGACAGACAGAAAAGAAGAGGCTAATCAGAGGGGAGAAGAGAAAAGGCCGGAAGAGATAACAGAGAGCAGTCACAAATTGGATATCCTCCACACCGCCTTCTCTTCTGCTTATATTCCCATCCCCAAACCCCATGCAGATCCTACCTATTTTGACCCATTTCAATAAGCTTTTGGCCTAGTTATTCCCACTGGGCCTATGCATTTCAGGATCATCACTTATATTCATGCACTTAAGAAGAAACCAAGTCCAAATGGAAAGTGATTTGATTCCGTTTAAGGGAGATCTTAAGTTCAAAATCTAACGTATGCAGAAATCCTAGTTCGGGGATTTACCCATCATAGTCAAGTGTAATGCAGGTCGAATCCTGATGTAGTCGAAGCAAAGCTCCGAAGAACCGGGTGGGTAACAAAAGAAAAGGAAGAAGAAAATTGACACGAAAGATTTGATTATGCATAAATTTTATATAGATCAGTTTTGTCTATATATTTTTTCCCAATGCATTATGTAGAGTTAACTTTAAAGAAGAAAAAGGTATATCTTAAAAGCATCAAACGTCCCTAATTGGGCATCAATATAAAAGTAGTGCATGTTATTTTTTCCCCCAAAAAATTGTAGGTGACAAATAGTCTCATCTCTGAACTCTGAAATAATTTACAAGTGACATCCCAAACCATAGACCCTCTCACTATCTCCCATGGATATTCAAAACTTTGAAATCAGGCATGCAGACTACACTAGCATTGTAAAGCTGCCCCAAGTAGACTGGATTTTGGGTTTTGTTGTCAACATAACAACAGTGAGTCAGCGTTAACAAATGCAGACAAATTGAGACCATGTTTATTTTATATTGTTATGCATATGAAAGCCAATAAATGAGCTGACTCTTCAGTTAAAGTGCCACATGATGGTTTAGAGAATTTGGTCAAATAATGTGATAATGTAATCCTATATCTATTAATTTTGAATATTCTTAATTTCAAAAATAATTCAAACACTGTATTGAATCAGTATTATTTTTCTGTTACTTTATCAAAATCATTTGTATAATAGTCCACTGACCAAGGCTGGTCAAGTTTTATTGGCGAATGGCAGGTAAAGTCTTTTTAGGTAGGGCCATTCTGTGGCAGTGTCGAAAACGCATTTGACAACCTGTGGATTAATTCCTTACCTTTTTCTTAATACTCCTCTGTGCATGAAGTAGAGAGAATATTTTATTTGATTTTATTTATAAATTATTGAATTAAATGTTTAATGTGAATGCACAATTTCATCGTTAATTTATTATATGTTAACTTTACTCTTATATGTAATCACAGATATTAAATATGGATCAAATTGTAAATTTATTGAATTTTAAAGTAGAATAATGGTGTTTAAGGTTTTCTTTGAATTGTATTAAGTTCATCTTGGCATGCAGCCAAGTCAACTGCTGGATATGAAGGTCTTCTACTTGTTTTTTAAAAGTAAGTTACTACTTCAGATTTAGGTTCCATGAGTGACGATACATTCCTTAATTTGACTGCGGAAAGCTCATCATGTCAAAACCCTTGTACTTGTTCTTCTTTGCTGCTCTCTCCTTCCTGTGCTTCAGTATTTCCGAAGCATATTCTTCAATATGTTCCCCTAATGCTGGTTGCGGCAATGGAGTTCCCATTCGGTATCCTTTCTGGGTGAACAATTCCGCCCAAGAATACTGTGGTTACCCTGATTTTGGCCTCAAATGCTCCGATCATAGCCCACCCACTATCAATCTTCCAAGCCACACATACTATGTTACAGATATAAACTACGATGATGATACAATAACACTTGTCGACATGGATGTGGTGAACCAATCCTGCCCCAGAGCACGCCACAACTTTAGCATAGGAAACTTCCCGCTGAGTTATAATGAGCGGTTGGATGTGAACCTGAGTTTCTACTTCAATTGCAGTGTAACTGATGTCGATCTTCCTCCCCCCCAACACATAGCTTGCTTGAATAACGAAGGATCGAAGCGGTCATACGTGTTTGGGGCTCAGGATTGGGATACCACACATGGATGGAAGATCGATTGTGAGGAGAAAGTGGTAGTGGCAGTAATGGAGGAAGGAATCAGTAGTGATAACACGGTAGCAACTGGGTTTGGTGAAGCTATGAACAAAGGCTTTGTTCTTGATTGGTTGACACCGATGGATTGCGCCAAGTGTGAGGATTCTGGAGGACTTTGTGGTGGCTACACTCAAACCAGTCAACGGATACTATGCTTTTGCAGTGATGGCAGCATCTCTACCAAGAGCTGCAGCAGAGGTACGTTTACTTTTGTGTAATACTAACAATCTGCATCTCATATCTTTCTGTCCTGTTAGTCTCTTTCCACATAAATATAAATTGCAGCGCTTAAATCTCATATCAAGCAAGCAATTTATAGCATGTAGTTTTCTGTAGTCTGTTGAAGTGCTGTTCCTCACCTTCTACTTCTTTCTAATTTCCTCTTTCCCACTTTCCCCCCTCAACCAGACAAGGAGTACTGGGAGTGCCAACCATCCCTTTGTGGACGAGTAGGAAAAATCGATTACCCCTTCTGGTCTGATGAAAGTGGGCGACCCCATTATTGTGGCAGACCTGGGTTCCAGCTCCACTGTCCCCAAGACGAACATCACTACCCTTCCATTCAAATCGATTCACGTACTTTCAATGTCACAGAGATTGACCTAGTCAGTCACACTTTGACACTGATGCGAACAGACTTTGATATTTGTTCTTCACATTTGACCAACACTTCTGTGGGTATTCCGAGCAATGATCTCTTCCATTATGATGAGACATATGTGACGGACCTTATCCTATTCTACGGCTGCCCCTTAGTTCTTTCTTTTGGGCCCGAATTGGATTTTTTCGTATGCCAGCCTGGGACAAGCTCTCATTCCAATTCTAGCAACTATGCTATCTATTCGGAAGATGCCTTCACGTATGGCGACTCGCTGGAATATTGTGATCGTCGTATTGAGGTGAAGGTTCCAAACAAGACTGTTGATGCGAATACTCATGATGCGAATAATACTCAAAATAATAACCAAGGCCCTCTAGACGCTTTAGGTAAAGGGTTTCGTGTGCAGTATAAGGTGGATGAGTATTGTGGACAATGCTTGGATTCTCAAGGAATATGTGGGTCGAATGATACGTCTCCTTTTGTCTGTTATTGCCGCGATGGACATCATCCTCTTAACTGTTCAGTTTCTTCTTCGTATCCTTCCGATTCTCCCGGTATGCGCCTCTTCACTCGCTTCTCCCATTTCTTTGTAGTTATCTCACTGTTTTTCATTCATTACTTGCCAACTCTATGCTTAGCTATATAAGCTGCATTTAGGTTGCTCATGCATAATGGTAGCTCTGATCATTGCATATTAATTTAGTGGTTGCATATTAGCAGCATGCATCCATAATAATGCTGATAAGAGTATCCAATCCAATTGAGTTTCACTCTTCTTGCTTTTCTCTTTTGCATTCAAAAAACATCATTACTCAACAAGAGTTTAAACTCCCACAAATCCACAACCTCTTTTGAAACATCCATTAAGTTATGCTCTTGCCTTGCTTTGAACAATCCACCAACTAAGCTTAGCTACTCACATGCTACCTAAAGTCTTCATAGCCACAAGATTAACCTTCTAGAGTTTTAAATATTTCTTATCAAGTACTCTAATGTACATGGAAAAACTAGCTATTACATTTTTACTGAATAATTTGTCAAAACCAACATTTATAGTAAGGGGAAAACAGTTTGAAGCGTGTCTTATCAGGAATAGGACCTCAATGCTCTCAATCATATAGCAGCACATGACCATGACTGAGTTTAGTGCGCTTTAGGCTGCCATGTATGCACATTTTTTCTCTTGGTTATTATGCATACATAAACTAATTTAAATTGTCCTTGGTCTTGGATGCAGGACAATCTTTGAAGCCAAAACTTCTTATAGGTAATGGATCAGACCTCTTTTCTCCATATTTTTCTTCACAAAACTTAAATGTTGCTTATGTTGCTAAGCACTCAATTAAATTAGGTTTCCAAAAAATTTTGAAGTTTAAAGTCAAACTAGGCTATTGTTTCTAAAAAGCAATTTATGGGTTTTCTTAGGTTTAAATTTAAGCGCTAAATGATGCAATGAAACAGGTCTAAACTAAAATGTAAAATAAATATATCTAAATGGAATAAAACTAATTGAAATCCATTCTACAAGCTACAATGATTATGCAAATGACCCTGACATCTAGTTGGCGATGAAACTAATCTAGATAAATGTAAAGGTAACTTGACGGGTTTGATACAAAGGAAAATTGGAATATTAACTACTCAAATTAGCTAAGTAGTTAAGCAAATTAATTAATTAAAAATAACAAAGGTTTGGTTCAATTTATGGTGCAGGGGACAACTTAAGAATTCAAATGGAGTATTGAGTTCAGAGGAAGCATTCGGAATTGTATTCTCTACCCTTTTTTTCATGAGAATAGAGGATACAGAGCAATATATTTATTTAAATTTGTCTTAAAATTCACCATGTTATTGATAAAGAAGTCGAATTTCTAGAGTTAAATTATTAAATGATAGCCTCTAATCTAAATTACAACAAACATAGATTTATAGTAGAAGAACTTAAAAGATTTTTATTCTCAGATCACAATCATCTTTCCTCATTCATTTTAGAAGGCTTATATTGCACTGCAGAAATTGACGACTGTCATCATCGTTTCTAGTTTCTACTCAATGATTCACCCACTATTTGTGATAGGTGTTAGTGGAGCAATTGGACTGCTGCTTTTATGTATTACTATTTGTTGCTTTAAAATCAAATCATGGAGGCAAAAGATAGGATTATGCAAGACATCTGAGGCTGACCAAAATATTGAGGCCTTCATTACAAATCATGGTACTCTAGCTCTTACAAGATATAAATTCACGGATATCAAGAAAATGACTGACTCTTTCAAAGATAAATTGGGAAAAGGTGGTTATGGTTCTGTATACAAAGGAAAACTACTCAATGGATGCCCTGTTGCTGTAAAATTATTGAAGGCATCAAAAGAGAATGGGGAGGAATTTATCAATGAGATTGACAGCATCAGTAGGACTTCCCATGTAAATGTTGTTACCCTTCTTGGGTTTTGTTTTGAAGGCAAACAAAAGGCTCTTATATATGAATTCATGTCCAATGGATCTCTTGACAAGTTCATTCACAACAATACAAGTAAAAGTAAAAATAGTCTATGCTTGACATGGGAAAATTTGTACCAAATTGCAATTGGGATAGCTCATGGACTTGAGTATTTGCATAGAGGATGCAATACTCGAATTCTACATTTTGACATAAAGCCCCATAACATCCTTTTAGATGAAACCTTTTGTCCCAAGATCTCAGATTTTGGTCTTGCTAAGCTTTGTCTAAAGAAAGAAAGCATCATTTCAATTTCAGAAGCAAGAGGGACTATAGGATATCTTGCTCCGGAAGTTTGGAATAGAAACATAGGTGGAGTTTCCTACAAGTCTGATGTTTACAGCTATGGAATGATGCTATTAGACATGGTTGGAGCAAGAAAGAACATGAATGTTGAAACAATTTGTTCAACTGATGAATATTTCCCAGATTATATTTATGCTCAACTTGAGCAAGACAGCAGTTTGGGATGTGCTGGGGCCAATAACATGGAGGAAAGTGGCATTGTAAAGAGAATGACAATTGTGGGTTTGTGGTGCATCCAAACAATTCCAAGTCAAAGACCTACAATGAGTACAGTGATTGAAATGTTAGAAAAAAGCCCCAACTTGTTGGAAATGCCACCAAGACCAGTCATACCTTCCCCTTCAGGATCAGGCATAAAATCTTCGACCACTACTAATACCACAACATAGATTTTGGGTTTTCAAAGCTCTTCCCACATGCTTCCGGAGGTATACCAGGATTCAGAAATGTGGAAAAGATGTGCAGGAGGAGTCTAATAATATGTCATTTATGAATCATAAGTTGCTGCTAAATTTATTTTCCTGGTCTTTTTATTGGATTTAGGCATCATATGTGATTGTGATAGCAGAGTGGTAGGTGTGGCGTGAGGGTACACAATTTGTGAATGATACATGATACATGGAACGTTGGCATCACTTTGTTTTGTTTTTCTTTTGGTATGTGTCTTTAGGATGTGGTACTTGACAATCCATGTGGTTGGGGCTTCCAAATAAAAACTGGAATGAAATATAATAGCACTAACTTAGGTCGATTTCTAAGGAACCTCCAATCAAATCAAATATAATTAACAAATTAATCCAAAAGTATCAAGTTTGGATTTCATTATCTAATTAAATGAAACAACTTGTTGATGTATTTTCGAGATATAGGACGAATGTCTTATATGATTAAATCGACTAACCTTCCTTATCCACTTTTAGAATATAATTCTTTGCTTAACTAAACACAAATACTAACAAAACACCTTGCATATCAACACTAACCTTTCAATATGATCTAAAACCCCAGATTTAACTGATTAATTAAAAACATCTAAGTGTTTAGCTCACGCCAAATTCATATTACATCCTCTCTACCTCCAATTAAATCCTAGAAACCTAAGAACTAATTGATTTCAAGAGAAGAAGGAAAAATCAACTGAGTCGTAAGAGAAAGTTCCATACTACGATCAAATTCAAATATAAAAATCTGATATAAGTTGCAACGGAAACTAGATACAATCCCCAACCATATATGTAAATTACAAGCCATAGACACCTACAAATCGAAATCTAAACATATAGTGAGTGGAAAATGAAAATAAGAGCTTACAAATCCCCTAATTAGCTCATGGCTCTGGTCAGCTTCATCATCACCATCAGACAGTAGGATTTAGCCTCTCATGGTTGGATGAATTTGCTTCACCGAAGGATGGAGTCAGCAAACCCATCGCAGCTACTGTGGGAGGAAATGGAGATGAATGGAAGAAGTGAGAGGGCACGATGGTCGAAACTTGAATGGAGGAGTGGATAGAGGAAATCGGAGATGGAGGAAGCGAAGACGGCGAAGTAATCTAAGATGAGAGGTTCAGAGAGTGATCGGAGCCCGCGACAGTGTCTCCCTCGCCCTTTCGAAGGTCTTGCTTCCCCTGGACACTGTAGTGCTGGCAAACGGCTGCCCGCCGCCCCGGCCCGTTTTTATACCTGCCATTGCCCGTTTAAGCGCCCATCAGCTGCCACTTTTTTCTATTTTTAAATTTTTATTTTTATTATTATTTTATTAAAATTTTCTTTTAAAAAAACAATACCACAAATTTACATAAAATTTACTAAGTTTATTTGTTTTTTAAAAGAAAATTATAATACATTTCTAAAAAATATATCAACAATATTTATAATACAAAAACATAATATATAATCAACAATTTTCAAAGTAAATATGAATTTAAGATAAAATAATAAGGTTTAAAATAATATTTGAAGCTATTGAAACATCATCATCTTCTTATTAAAACTATAAAATGTTTAATTTTAAAAAGAAATAAAAAAACGGACTGGCAGGCCTATTTTTATACGTGCTGCCAAAATGGCAGCCTGAACCAGCCTCAGCTAGAGGTGGGAAAACGGGTTGGGCCCGCGGGCCCAACCCGCCAACCCGCCATTTTGTGGCGGGTTGGGCTGGCTAAAAGCCAGCCCGCTAGGGGGGCGGGTTGTGTCAACCCGCCCTGCCTAGCCCGCGGGTTAGGCGGATTTTTTTTAAAAAAATTATTTTATATGTATTTTTTTACTTTTTTTCAATCCCAATATTTTTTACAAAGAAAAAAGTAATATTAAATGCTATTTTAAAGAAATTATTAAACACTTATTGATAGGATTGGAAAGAGAAAAATGAAATTATGCAATCTTATAGAAAAAAATTGGGTAAAAATTTAAAAAATATTAATTTTATAAATTAAAAAATAAAAAAGAATTTTTTGGCGGGTTGGCGGGCCAGCCCGCCAACAGAAATCAACCCGACGGACAGGTTGATCCACTTTACCGGTACTAGCCTCAGGCTCAACCTGTTGGCTGAACCCGTTTTCCGTTGAAGTGAATATCAGATCTGCCCTTTTCCTTCGAGTCCAAAACGCAAGTTTCACGCCGCTGGTCCTTAGCAGCAATTTTTCCAATTCAGGTTTCTGTTTGACAATATTCTTTTCCTTAATTCAGTTCTCAGCTGTCATTTTCTTATTTAATAATCTGCACTTATAAAATAAACCGATAGTCAACCATTCTAGAGTCTTCTAATATATTAATTACATCTATTGATTAGATAAAATCTCTAAAATGACTCAATTACCCTATATGCATATTATTCCTTATTTTATCTAGTTAACCAAATATGGGAGTTAAAAGGCCAAATTCAAGTACTAAAATATATGGAGATGTATAGCATTATCAGTACTTTTAGAGAAAGTTACAGTATTCAAATTTTAAAGAATCCCTAGTTTCTTAAAAATTAGTGAGTATTAAAATGTAATTTATGCTGATATGATACAGCTTGTACTCTATGTGAGTCAATTATAACTAATTCATAGGAATGAAAGGGTGACAACTAACCTATTCAATATGTTATAAATTAAATATTGTCCCATGTTTACCCTTATTGAAAAATGTTGATTAAATGAGTATTAATAAAAATAAGTGTTAATTACAGAGATGCAATTAAAAAATTAGCATTAATTATTTTACAAGTGACTTATGTTTTAAATCATATTATTCTTTTAAAAACTGCCTATATATTATAGAGAGTGTGTACATCCATATATGGCAAAACCTAGTTAGTACCACTCTTGTGCTTATTATAAGTTCATATTAACTAATTCTCAGGTATCTAGGATTGTTAAATTAAATATAGCTTAAATTGATTTAATTTTTCAATTTACCCTTATTAAAAGTTTGCTTGCCTGTAATACAATCTGCATCTCATGTCGTTTTCTCTTTAATTTATTTTCTGTTTTTGATACAAAAGGCAAGCATTAAACTTGAAATATTTACATAAGAGATGAGCCAAATCACACACATATGATCAAAATCACATATATATTGGGATGAAAGTCCCAAGATTAAACATCTAAATCTAACGGGTTTGATGTAAACAAAATATATAAACGATAAAAAGTTCATTTGGGAATGTGATATAAAAATGTTTTTACGTAAGCCAAGGTAAATATGTGAAAGAGATTATCTCGTTTTGTAGAAAAACACTATTAAAAGGCTTTCGGCTTTTCCAAACATAATGTGTAAGCCCAAAGTCATGTTTCCTTGATGCGCAGCAGTACCCTTCAATACTTTCTTGTGGGGATGTATAATAGCAAAATCCCAATCTACGGATGCATAAGGATCTTACATCAGCGATCTTATCCCTCAATGGATGTGATGAGCGTAATTTACAGACAATAAATGTAATGTCTCCACGGAATACATCTGAAGAAAAGCCCCTTGAGTCGAGTCCACCAAAGTCCTCAAGCACGCCCTCAGATCACTTCTCTCTCTTCTCAATGGTAGTATCTCACCATAAATATAAGCAGCAAACACCTCATCAGAATTTTTGTCCCTCGTCGAGTTAATATATTTCATAGAAACCTCTGAGTCATTCCATGAAATCCATAGTTGTGAATGGTGATACGTAAAAATATGCCGTTAACAGCGATTTTGCCACCGTTCCTGAGTCAGAAAGATGATAACAATCACGAATACGCAACATGCAGCCTCACCTGCATGGCGGCAACTAGGGCAGCAAGAGGCGGGCAGAGCTGCCCATGGGACCGTATATATTTTATGGTTCGGACAGCTCAAATTCATGGTTAAACCTACAAACGGATACGAGCTATGAAGGCAAAATATCAAATCATGAAGGCAGAGGATAGAATTATGCAAGATATCTAAAGCTGACCAAAATATCGAGGCCTTCATTATAAATCATATTACTCTAGATCTCACAAGATATAAAGTTGCAGATGTGAAGAAAATGACTAACTCTTTCAAAGAAATATTGAGACAAGGTGGTTATGGTTCTGTATACGAAGGAAAACTACTCAATGGATGCCCTGTTGCTGTAAAATTATTGAAGGCATCAAAAGAGAATTAATGAGGAGGAATTTATCAATGGGGTTGCATGCATCAGTAGGACTTCCCATGTAAATGTTGTTACCCTTCTTGGATTTTGTTTTGAAGGAAAACAGAAGGCTTTTTTTATATATGAATTTATGCCCAATGGATCTCTTGACAAGTTCATTCACAACAATGCAAGTAAAAATAGTCTATGCTTGACATGGGAAAATTTGTACCGGATTGCAATTGGGATAGCTCAAGGACTTGAGTAATTGCATAGAGGCAACACCTGAATTCTACATTTTCACATAAAGTCCCATAACATCCTTTTAGATGAAAGATTTTTTCTCTAGATCTCATATTTTGATCTTGCTAAGTTTTGTCTGATGGAAGAAAGTATCATTTCAATTTCAGAAGCAAGAGGTATAGGATATCTTGCTCCAGACGTTTGGAATAGAAACATAGGTGGAGTTTCCCATAATTATGATGTTTATAGCTATGGCATGATGCTATTAGACATGGTTGGAGGTAGAAATAATATGAATGTTGAAACTAATTGTTCAACTGATGAATATTTTCCAGATTATATTTATGCTCAACTTGAGCAAGACATCGGTTTGGAGTGTAATGGGGCCAATAACATGGAGGAAAATGTTATTGCAAAGAGAATGACTATTATGGGTTTGTGGTGCATCCAAACATTTCCAAGTCAAAGACCTACGATGAGTAAAGTGATTGAAATGTTAGAAAGAAGACTTGACTCATTCGAACGCCACCAAAACCTGTCATGTTTTCCCCTTCAAGATTAGAACTAGAATCTTCCACCACTACTAATACCACAACAGAGATTATGGATTTTCAAACTCTTCCCACATGATGCTTGAGGAACCCTAGGATTCAAAAATTTGGAAAAGAAGTGTAGGTGGGATCTCATAGTATGGCATGGATATGGTTATCAAATGTTGCTGCTATTTTTTTTTTTTTTTTGTGGAGAGGAGAGCAAGAGCTGTGAAGTTGAGGACTCTAAGACGATTGAGATAGATAGGTTTAGCATATTGGATTTTTAAAAATCGATAGACTGCAGCATTAGATTTTTGTATAGAAATATTTTTGAGATTGTTTGACGAATGAAATCTTATCGTTGTTTGCTTACTAAAATCTTATCCTATCGAGATTTATCCAAATTTCAATTTCATACTTGTGTAAGTTTAATTTCTAATCACGTTAGATAAACCATCATAGAGGGTGTATTTCTATTTCTGTTAAAGCTTATTCCTCGTCTCATGTTCTTTTTAAATGAAGTAATTACCATATTTGACCAAATAAGAGGTGTGCCTAAAGATTTGGTGCATATCACAAGCATCCATACATACGTAGTATTAAATCAATTTGCTCAAATGACAGAGCCCAATTGGACTTATGATTAATTGAAATTCCAACTCAAAAATCCAAATACACTTGATAGTTTCAACAAGAACATGATTAAAGGAGTTACATAAAGAGGGGAGCAATCAAAAAGAAAAGGAAGAAAAGCTTCACAATCAGAGATTATAGCCTAAAAGAGCAAGAGAAAGCATCAGAGAGAAAGGAAACCTTAAAAAAAAAAAACGTTGATAATTCATCCGCACCGCTTCACTGTATAGCGCTTTCTCATGTTGTCTCACCTTGCGACGTATTAGGGCACTGGAGATTGATAAAGGGGGTGCTCTCACTCCGGATTCATTGGTTCTGTTTCTCAAAGGAAGTTCAGATTCATTGGAAATTCCACCAAAATCTGTCATGTCTTCCCCTAAAAGATTAGAACTTGATTGACCGTATGAGATAAACCAGTGAAACCAGATTTGTTGGCGCTATTTCATTCTTCAATGGAGTTACGTTTTTTTTTTTTAATCTTTTTTGGATCAACACATTGGGCGCTATTTCATTCTTCACTTGTATTTCCATGATGTTATAATCTCAAAACAGATCAAAATGGGGGGGGGGGGGAATTGAAAATGAAAGAATAATTTAAAACTAGCTCCTTCAAAGATGAAAATTTCAAACAGGGAAAGCTTTATCTCTCTCTATATACATGCCCACTGCTAGCTATCCACTCTGGCAGATGAAGAAACTAGAGACTGAGAATAGGTAGATTAGCTGCTACTTCAGCCATAAATTATGAATAACTTGCTGAGAAGATGATCACTGCTCATCAACTGCTAGAATTTGAAGTTGTAGACTTGCTTGCCAGATTAGAATCAAGTGAAGGTGGTGGCAGATCTTTCTTGTGCAACCCAACATCATCATCTGCAGAAATATCCATCACCTCCGCCTTGCTCCTATGCTTCCCATCACTCTCTATATCCTTCAGCGTCTCCAGCACTTCCTCCATGGAAGGCCTCATATCCTTCAAATTCTGCAGACACTGAAACGCCAGCTCGGCTACCGCATTAATCATCTTCCTCACCATCTGATCCGACTCAAACCCGAGCGCAGGATCCACCAGCTCATGCAGTGCCCGGTTCTGGATCTTGTTTATTGCCATGGTGGACAGATTGATCTCGTGTCGATGCCGGGTGATGTCCACAGCAGGCAATGATGATATCAGCTCAATCAACACCACACCAAAGCTATACACATCACTTTTTACCGTTAGCTGATAGCACTCATGGTACTCCGGGTCAACATATCCTGGAGTTCCTTGAGGGGCTGTGGAAATGTGGGTGACATGGTCTGGGAAGAGACGGGACAGTCCGAAGTCAGCAACTTTAACAACAAAATGATTGTC
>JANTPZ010024568.1:0-15255 GCA_025593235.1 Vachellia pachyceras
GTATATCTTAAATTATCTTTATTTCCAATGTCATAATCTAAAACTCCATTATGCTTTGAATTTTCTTGAATTCTATTCAGCCGATCATTCATCATTCAGAGCATCCCTGAAGTCCTAATAGAATCTATATTCACCAAGAATTGCATTCAAAGTAGCCTTTTCTTGATTTGGAACTACATGTAAATCTCTTAATTTCTCAAGCCATCTTTGTTCTTCCAATCGCATACAAAACAAATTCATCGACTTTTGACTCAAGGAGTCTGCAACAACGTTAGCCTTACCAAAATGATATTTCAATTCAAGGTCATCACCCTTGAGGAATTTTATGATACCTTGAGGTATTGTTCCTGTTTAATTACATGTGGCCACAAGGTGTTATCCTTTTGGGTGTAGCTATAACAATCCAAGAAGGTACTTCGAATGTCAAAGGTCATGCCCCAACAACATATATGGCCTTTTACTCTATACAGGTCCAATTGATATGTGACTTGAGCGTACCCCGGCTACTGCATGTTTCTTCCCCCTTTACCCACTTCGGAATCCCTCAAGGTGTTATGTCCCTTGCAATCTTTAGTGTGACAAATTCCATTTATCACTATTGTCTAAACTCCTTCTGATCTACCTAGTATTTCAAATTTTTTATGATCATTAAATGTCTAAAATTGAGGTTCATATAAATAATGACTCCACATTTTTAAGGCAAATACCATCGATATTAATTTCAAACCATGGGTAGGGAAATTTTCCTTAAGAGGTCTTAATTTTCGAGAAGCATACATTATTACTTTATCATTCTGCATCAAAACAACCTAACCCAAATTTAAATCATTCGTATACAAAATATAAGGACAATTATAATCCATCATTGTGAGTATTGGAGCAATAATCAATCTAGCGGTTAACTCCTGGAATGTTACCTCACATTGATTAATCCAGATAAACGGTTTGTTTTTTCTAGTTAATTTCGTCAGTGGTACCGAGATTTGAAAGAAACATTTAATAAATCTTTTATAGTAACCAACCAATTCAAGAAAACTCATTACCTCCATTACGGACTTTGGGGTATCCAACAGTAATGCTGCTTCAACTTTACTTGGATCAATGGCTACTCCCTTAGCATATATCACATGGCCTAATAACTTTACTTTCGTGAACCTAAAATTCACTTTTGGATAACTTGACATATCATTTAAGGTCTATAAAGATGCTCCTTATTTTCCTATTTATTCTTGAAGTAAATTAAAATGTCATCGATAAACACCACAATGAATTATTCTAAATAAGGTTGGAGTTTGAAATGTAGTCTTAGGGATATCCTCTACTCGAACTTTTTTGATGATACCTTGATCACAAATCAATTTTTTATAGTACTGATACTATTGACCCATCCATTTTTAGCAATGAATATTTGTTCTTAATGATCACCTTATTCAATGGCCGATAATTGATACATAATCTTATGATTTCATCCTTCTTCTTCATGAATAACACATGAAATCCCCCCAAAAACACATTGGGTCTTATAAATTATTTTTCCAACAAATTTTCTATTTGTTTCTTTAATTTAATCAACTCTGTGGAAGCCATTTGATATAGAACCTTAGAAATTAGGGTAGTACCAAGTACTAACTAGAAAAAACTTCACCTCTCTCGGGAGGTAGTCCAAATATCTCATCAGGAAATACTTTATGGTATTCTCTTACCACATCAATATGGTCGATTCTAACTTCTTTATCTGTACTTATAGAAAAGAAAACCATATAGGCTTGGCACCTTTTTGAATACACTTCTCCATCTGAAGTGTTAATAACAAAATAGGGAATATAGGAACTTCTACAGATATAATGTTAATAGCATAGATTGCTACATTTCATGTACCATGAGCACAACATCATTACCAACTAACCAATCCATTCCGAAAATCATATTGATAGCTTTAAAAGGAAAACATATTAATTTCACAGTAGAGTTTCAGTTTTCAACCCACAATGTGAATTCTACACAAACATATGAAAGAATCTCAATAATCCCAACAGGGAAACATGGGTAATCATTCTCTCATCATATAGTAAGATGTATAGAGGAAAATCATAAACATAATTAAAAGATATGAATGTATAGTCCCCGAAATGCAACAATATCATTACCTTGAAGAGATATTATAACATTAGGAGATGATTCTCCACACCTAAAGGTGAAACCTATCAAATAGGTATTTATGCAACACCACAGTTAAAACAAAAAAAGGGGAGGTTATGTGTGAAAGAGTATATTGTCATCATATACCATACAGCCAACTGCAGAATCATTGGCTCTGATACCAAAATTGTAAAACCTTTACATTAATCCAACAACTTAACTCATTTCTTGTTATTAATCAAGGTATAATCGATATTTACTAACTTTCTCCAATCTATCAGGATAATAGAGTTCTCGTTTCTAAATCATATTATTATATTCTGATAATTCCAACATATACGGTAAGACACATTTTGCAAAAAATGAGTCTTATGGATGGCAATATACAACAGTCCACACATAAATAACAAAAGAGGTGATACAGAGATATACAGGGATATATGTTGCCTGATAGCCCTCCCCGATGACTCTGCACGAGAATTATAACTTGAAAAAGTGTTAAATTGATAGAATGAGACAAAAGTCTCAACAACTAACAATCCTACTTAAAAGGCATACGAGCGAGTGTTGATAAGAGATAGAGAATTAATTGCAAAGGAAAACAATTTCACAAGTAATACTAAACTTTCCAATTAATTCATAATCATCTTATTCACCTTTTTCAAAATACGTGTATATCAATATCAATATAGTTATTATTACCACGAACACCAAGATCAATTGGATCAATATCCATATAACCGCTTTTCCTTAATTATTGACACATATATATATATATATATTTATCAATTTATAATAACATGGATTTCATGCTTGCGTCATCACAAAAATTGTACAGGAAATCATTGTGTAACATTGTAAAATTTTTATTTTTTTAAATAAAATTATCATTAGAAAATATTTATTTTATGATAATTGAAATTTATTATTATGTTATTTAAGTAATATGTTTTTGCTTAAACATGATTTCTAAAATTAAATAAACTGTAATATATATTTAAATAGTTAAATGGCAAAAAAGGGGTACTTTTCGTAATATTAGAGTTCTTTCGATCACATTTGGTAATTTTAGTGAAAATCCTTTTAAACAATGAGAGCATCAAATTTCCCTCTACGTTTTTGTGGTCTTCGTGTCTTTCCACCATTGTTGTGCATAGTTGAAGTTTTAAAGCTTATTTTGGTAATCACTAAACTTCCTTCATAAAAATTTTTCTATGAATTTTTCTCTTTCATATGGTAGTAATTTTGTTTTGATTAGAGAAAACTTTTAGAGTTAGGGTTTTGAAAAGATGAGTTTTGACAATATAAGAATACAGAAATGTAGAGGGATGTTAATGGATAGTTTTGATCGGTTTATATTTTTAATTTGATCGTTTTATTATTTTCTAACAATTTTTCTTACAGTTGGACAGAATAATGCTATGTACTGATTATTTATCTAATTAAAATTGTATTAAACAATTTATTTTGGATATTGGGATTGTAATTGGTGATTTCATCGGTTTAGTTTTGTTATTGTTGATTTGAGAATTTTAAATAAAATATTTTGATAATCTGTTTATATGTGGATATATATGATAATTGTATCAATTAAGTTTGAGTTTCATAATCTATTTTAGTTTATTAGAGCCTATAATAATTTTTGAACGGATGAGATTTGAAGTAGATGATGAAATATGAATATTAGAATTTTTTGGTGGTACTTTAAGGGTTGAAATTTGGCATTTTTATGTATTGAGGAAATATAGATATTTTTAGTGATTATATTGGATGGGACATAATTTATGGAAGAAAGAATTTGGAATTTTAAAAGTATTTGAGGATATTTTATTTATGTGATATTTAAGGATTCAAAGATAACAATTTTTGGAAATTTTTGGTATATTGGTTATAATTTTAAGCTATAAGTATTATCTTGATCATAACTTTACTTATGGTGATAAATTTGTAAAATTAACATGAAGTTAACTTTGGAAACTAAGCCCTAAATGTTTGTGAATCATTGATGTGGAGGATAATACTCTGATATTATAGCCTATATTAATAACTCTTTATATAATGTGATAGTACTTTATACATGATGTAAAATGATAATATATATATATATATAGGTTATGTAATGATTGTGCTTGTATTGTTGTGGCTTGGGTTATGATGAAGTTTGGGAAGATGATACATTTGGTACATCATAAAGTCCATGGCAATAGTTTCCACTATTGATCATAGTGGTTGACATTATATTAGACCTACCAAATCTGAGACCCAGTTGTGAGCGGCTTTGGAAATGATCAACTCTCATCAGTCTTAAACCTAGTTGTAGACGACCTAGTTTTGGACCCAATTGTGGGCAGCTAGGAGAGGGATCATTAACCTTATATTGGTGGTTAGCTAGGGCCAAGTCTTTATCATTATAAGTTAGAGTCAATGTCAAGTGATACAAGGAGGAATTTGGCGGAGGGAATTATGTATAGATTATGCTGTACTGTATTGGTATAAAATTGTTACTGATTTATTTAATTGGAACTTTGTCATTTAAACATCTTCTTTATCTAGAGTATATTATTATGTTTGGTATCTATATGATGATCTAGTAGCCCATTGGTTTAGAAATGTTATCAATGTAATGCTAAAACTTATCCTTGCTTCACCTCTTATAACCCTCCTTGACTATTTGATAAATTATCTATTGGTTACTGGGACTTTATGTCTCATCCCATGGTTTCAA
Source organism: Vachellia pachyceras (assembly GCA_025593235.1). NCBI lineage: Eukaryota > Viridiplantae > Streptophyta > Magnoliopsida > Fabales > Fabaceae > Vachellia > Vachellia pachyceras. The sequence continues at coordinate 4,865 of JANTPZ010024568.1, forward strand.
CATTTTCAGGAGAGGGCCCTAGTACTAGTAGATAGGAAGGAAAAGAGATGAAGGCATAATATTGTGTCAACCTTTTGTAAGGCCTCCTCTGTTTAAGACATATATGTGGAGGATGTATATATTGCTATATATTTAGGCTGTGCATAGTCTTCATATCAGTTTACTCATTTTGGAAGTTGTCATATCACTGTTAATCCACAAATGTTAGTCTTTGAATTCGGCATATGCCACCCCAATAAGGGTATTTTGATAGCGATTGTTTTCTACATGGAAGGTTCTATTTGTGGATAAGCATGGGAAAAGGCCTGGTGGCCTGTCAGGGGCCTGTGCCTAGGCCTGCAAAAGGCTGTCACAGGCCAGGCACAGACCGTAAAAATGGCCTGTTTTGGTAAATAGGCCAAGGCCAGGCTGGGTTGTTTCTTTGTTTTCTTAATTTTTATATTACATTACATATATTCAGCTAGGTTAGCTGCTTTGTCTTGTCCGCTCGACCGCTCGCCGCTTGTCCGCTGCTGCTTCGAGAATCCGTGCCTCTCGTCGCTTGTCGCTGAAGCTCGACTTTGTTCCTTCTCCGTCGCTGAAGTTTAGGTCATCGAAAGGTGAGAGATGGTGGAAGGAGATCGAGGGTGGTGGAAGGAGAGTGCTTGCAGGGAGAGAGATGAGAGATGGTGTTTGAATAATGAGTATTGATTGAGGATTCATGATTGGGATAGGTTGATGAAGACAAGAGGGACGAAGAAGGAGAGAAGGAGATAGAATGAGAAGGAGAGGCCATGGTAGAGGTATCAGTGGTGCTGGTTTGCTGGAGCTAATGGTGGTGACTATAAGCTGTCACATGTTAGTGGAAGCTACATTATTTTTAGTAAAAATTATTACTTTCTTAAAAATAAAAGCTATATATTTGATTATATAGGAACCTTGTGAATTGGCAAAACTCATCGTCGGTAAGGTTGATTTGATTCCATACCTACACAGTGGGTTTAGTCTTCATCTTTCAAACAAAATCGTTGCACAAACTGGCTAGCAAGTAATCTAGATGTTGAAATCATTTAATAGAATGGAAAAAATTACTTTTTATATCATGATTAATTGTCTGTTAACATGATTGGAAAAAATTACTTCCTTCTCCTCATCTCTCTCATCTTGTTCAAGTGTGCTTAACACAATATCGTGATAAACATATTGAACTTATTAGTGTCTTACAAAGCAACCCTCAGTTGTACCCTCACCGTTTTGAACATTAGCAATAAGCATAAACATCAGAAATGAGCACCATTTATTGCTTCCAGATATTTATAGCTGTTACAGTTTTTCCAATGCCATGTATCTGTGCTCCATATTGGTTGGGGACAATTTGATCGCCATGTATCTTTGGGATATTGTTGGTTTTGTTAATAGTTTTTACACATTTCCTGGTGATTGAGTTATGTAAGATTTTCTTTTATATTATTGATACATCTAAACCTCCCTTTCCTTCTTGTCTGGCTATTTGTTCTTTGCTATATCTTTCTAGTGGTTGTAACTCTAAGATGTAAGTTCTGGTCACCTCAATTACACTAATGGTGAAGGATGCCCAATTTACCTCTCTGATGCAGGGTAGCTGATTCAGTTGGGGAGATTCTAAAAGGAATTAGGTGTTATTTTGATAAAGCATTGCATATGATGCTTTTATACAAGAAAGAACAGAAGCAATATAATGAAGCACTTGTTGATCATGTTTCACCATGATCCATATACAGAGCCAGACATTTATTGCATCTCCTTGGTTCATTTATGACTTTCAGCTGCTTTAAAATTTGTGGAGGATAGTGGAATGCTCTCTCTATTCACTATGCACACATGCAAGATTGCATTTTTACTGTGCCTATTGTTGTCACCTTCCTTCTTCTCTGGTTTGTAGTTGGAAGGAGGCTTTTATTTTATTGAGATTGTGGTGGCTGCTATTACTTGTGGCACATAGTGACACAGGATAAATTTTGGTGTTGTGCAATCTTATTACATGTCGTGTATATGTGGAATGAATTAGTGTCATGCATATGTTGTACAAAAAAAGATATCTGTTGAATGTTTATTGGTGAAGTAATGAAACAGAAGAAGAATTAGTCTGGTAGTGGTTGCTGCAACTCTCTTTATCATACTAATTCTAGAACAAAAAGAAATCTGGAAGAAAAAGAGAAGAAAAAGAAATATGGTTTGCTAAAAAAAGAAATATAGAACAGGCCTGTATCAGGCCACAGGCCAAGCTAGGCCAAGCTCCACCCCAAATAGGCCAAGCCTGTTTCCACCCCTATTTGTGGATAATACAATTGATGTTTGAATAGCATTAAGTCATCTCTAAGTTAAGGTGACTGATTATTAAATGTATTTTTCTCAATTGATTTAGATGAATTTTATTACTAGGTTTATGGATGAGATTGTTTCACATTACACAAAGATTTATTATTTTCCTATTTTCCCCTTATTCCTCCAAAGCCTTATTTTCTCTTACTAAACCCGTGGCTAGTACTGTCCCATATAACTGATAATACAATTCAATAAGCTCACGATTGAGTGATGTAGACTGACCAAGTACCGTTAGTACAAGACCAGACTATGGTTTCCCTCTTTCACCATGCAAGGGTGTCATAAGCCCTCTTGACAACAGGCACAAGCCATATTTCAGCACCGAAGTCTTCCAACCTTATTTCCTCTTTAAGTATGCTAGATATTCAGCCCCTTATCCCTCTTGAATAGCCTTCCATCAATAACCACATCCTTCTCTCCCAATATCACAATTATCGTTTTATAACATTTAAGCAATACATATTTACAATTTACCATCAACAATATACATACATGCATGAATAATTATTAGCACGTTCCAATCAATAGTTTCATGCTTAAAGGTTTCTTTAGAGTCAAAAGAATATTTTATCAGAAGTATGTTGCCTTTACAACACACATAAATCCGTGGACGCTAAACTTTACAATGCATTTTTAATATTATCAACACAAAGTTTATCAAATAATAATATTTTCATCACAGTAAATTCAAAATCACTCACCAAACATATCCCAAGCATGCATATAAGTAAAAAGCGGTTACCTTTCATCCAGGAGAGAAATATTATGATAATAGTATGCTCATGCCCAACATCAACAATTTCTACAATTACACATCACCATATATTAGTTTATTACTTTAATACTTTCTCATATATATTAATTTCATAAAATCCCCAAATATTTGCAAAATTTCTCAAATATCTTAATTTCCTTTAAATCTCCAAATATTGCAAAATATAATTTTACTAAAATTCCAAAATATTTTTTTAAAACTTTAGTAACCAAGCTAAATCATTAGAAATTTACCATTACATTCATAAATATAAATTAAAATATCTAAACCTTCAAAAATTCTCTATTATTTCCAAAAATCTCAAATAAACTATTTAACTCTAATAGCTCAAAATATTCTATATATTAAAATCATATACAACAATACATTTTAAAAATATCTTAGATATCGAATACATAAATCAACCACATAGAAAATGGTTATAAAAATATATATTATTATATGATCTTCTATAAATAAAACTCTAACTATACAAAAATTTAAATACTAAACTATTCCCTTACCAATAAGATATTACTACCATTAGATAGAGAAAAATATTTAGAAAAACTTTTGTGAAGGAACTATATTAAAAAGAAGTCATTTTACTTACCAAATGATCCCAAAAGCATAACCTTGTAACTTGAAAATCCCCTCTAAACACTTTCTCTATCTCCCTCTCTCCTCTGTCGCCTCTCTCTCTCTCTTCTTGTGGTGGGGGCTAGTGGTGGGGTATATTTAATACCACCACTGCACATGAACAATGTTGGGGCATTAATTGCCCCAACACACCTATGCGTCCAGTTTTCTCTTTTTTTTTTCTTTCTGCAGGTCAGGTGGTGGAGAATAGATAATTATGGTGAAGGGGAAAACTACCACTAAGAACCCTAAAGAAAAGAAAATTATGGTCTTGGCTCCGTTTTCTTTTTGAACTTATAAAAATTAGGATATTATAGCTAGTAGGTCCAAATCGAGATCATACGGAAAGTGATCCTGGAGTACCGCCTGAGATAATTACAGTTCCTATTTTGACTAATCCTATACTAAATGATCCGAACCTGATGTTGAAGCCAGAAGGTCCAAGCCTCCCAAGCCTGAGGTTGTGCTACTGCAGTCACTGGATGTTGTACCACCCTGACTACCTGAACTTGAGATCATTCTATAGCATCGACCCCACCAGATATTTCACCACCACTCACCCTTGAAGGGTCTCAAATAATAGTGTAGGGAAGCCTAATTACAAATTTTCGCAGCTTCAATCAAGCATTATTTTTGTTTTCTAATTCTATTATTTTACATTGCAAAATCCTATCTTACCAATTTATGCTACTTTCTGTCACAATAAGTTGAGTTTTTTAAAGGCAAAAAAAAGTTAATATTTCAACGTCAATTATAACTTAAATATTAAACTTTACTGAAAGTAAGGATCCAGCCAAAATGAGGTTAAATACCAGTCAATATGGTTTAAAATTAAGGAAGTTGAGATTGCTGCTAATGCTTTCAACTTCAACACGGATAAGTCATGTTTGTGACATAATTGTTATGATGACTGTCACCAAAGATGGGGGTAAATTGTTGTTTCAAAAATTTTCTATTCAAATCTCGATTAATCAAAACTTCCAAATCGTATGGTAATAAAAACAGAGAATGAAATTGGATAGAGTAAGAATGAAATCACTAGAAATTAATGGAGATACACATCAATTTATCCTAATTTGATCCTCTCTGACCTATATCCAGTCATCAAACTCCTTTAAGATTTGCAATCCACTATAACTTCAAAGTTTAATTCAGGTACTTGAAAAACCATTACAACCACAAGTTCAATAAAGACACTTGTGAAGTCTATTTCTAGTTTGTAATGTTGAGTGTTTGAGAACCCCATAAACTTTTCAAGGAATTTAAAAACCCACTCAAGTTTGTAACTGTTGGTACTTGAGAAACCCTGCAAATTTAACTAAACATTTGTAAAACAGATTCAAATTTCTATCGTAAGTATTTGAGGACCTTTACAATCACACCCACTCACCACATGTAAGATTACACTCTATATTTCACTTAGGTCTATCCTAAGTTACTCTTAGAAGGTTGGGATGATTATATTTGAGAAATGCTTCACTCTATGAAGCGGATTATGTTAATAATGAAGCTCATGGAGAAGGATAATATCGTAATCCTATTATTGTTGTATGATTTTGTAAAACCCTCACCTTAATTCTTAAAATTTTTGCGTATTAATCTATGTATAAATCTAAATTTAATAACTTACTCCAATCTATCAGGAGTATAGAGTTCTTACTTCCGATGCGCAACTTTGATTCATTGTATTTTAAAGTTAACAACATATGTAATAAGACATATCTTGCAAAATGAGCCCTATAGATGGAAATATACAACCGTCAACACCTAAATAGCAAAAGAGGCAATACAGAGATATGTAGAGACATTTGTTGCCTCAAGAATTCTCCCCAACAATTCAGCACGATAACTTCACCTGAAAAGATGTTAAATTGATAGAATGAGACAAAAGTCCCAGTAACCAGCATTCTTACTTAAAAGGCATACGAGCGTTAATGAGAGATAGAGAATTAATTACATATGAGAACAATTTCACTAGTACTACCAAACATTTCAAATAACTCATAAACAAAACGATTTCACAAGTAGTACGAATCATATTTCCAATTAATTAGTTCATAATCACAGTATATCATTATCAAGATACTCATTATTACCATGATCACTAAGATTAGTCGAAACAATATCCACATAACCACTTTTCCACATCATAATGGGATTGTACAGAAAATTATTTCACAGAGATTTATTATTTTTCTTTCTATTTTCCCCCTTATTTGTTCCCAGCCTTATACCTCTGACTGAACCCATGGGCTAGTACTGCCCCATGTGACTGGTAGTACAATTTAATGAGCTCACCGGTAAGTGATATGGACTGGCCAAGTACCACAGAGCACAAGATCGGACCAGGAGTTCATCCTTTCACATCACAGGGGTGTCATAAGCCCTCATCACAATGGTATAGGATCTTTCGGTAATCAGACTCAGAAGTCCCCTGATGATGGGCTAGGATCTTTTGGTAATCAGACTCGGAAGTCCTCCAACCTTATTTCCTCTTTGGCATACCGAATATTCACCCCCTTATACTCCCCAAATAGCCTCTCATCAATAACCACATCCTCCTCTCCCAATATTACATTTTATATCATTTAAGCAATTTATCATCAATATGTTTTTACACATGGATAGTCACTGGCATGTTCCAATCAATAGTTTCATGGTTAAGGGTTTTCCTTCAAGTCAAGAGAACATCATCAAAAGCATTTGCAAACGTTGCATTGCAATACATCAATTCCTCGTCTTCAACTTCACAATACATTCTCAATATTATTAACACAAAGTTTATCAAATAATAATATTTTTATCATAGTCAATTCAAATCACTCACCAGACATGTCCCAAGTATACATAATAAGTAGAAAGTGGTTACCTTTTATCCAGTAAGGAAGTATTATGACAATAGCAATCTTGTGCCCAACACCAACAATTTCTACAATTAGTCTATACAATTACGCATTAACACATATTAGTTTATTTCTTTATTATTTTCTCATTTCATAAAAAACCCAAATATTTACAAAAATCGTCAAATATCTTAATTCCCTTTAAATCTCTAAATATTAGAAAATTATTATTTTACTGAAATTCCAAATTCTATTTTTGAACTTTAAAACCAACACTAACTCATTAGAAATTCACCATTACCTCCATAAACCTCTTCAAAATATCTAATCCTTCATAAATTCTCTATTATCTTCAATAATATCATATAAAATATCTAACTCAACTTTCGTTAACTCAAAATACTTTATATATTAAAAACCTTGTACAAAATAAATTTATAAAATACCTCATATATCAAATAAATAAATCTAACCACATAAAATATGGTTATAAAAATACATCTATTATTATATAATCTTTTATAAATAAAACTTCAACTATAAGAATTCAAATACCAAAATATTCTCTAATCAATATAATATTTCTATCGTTAGATAGAGAAAAATATTTAGAATAACTTTCATGAAGAAACTATATTGAAAATAAGTCATTTTACTTACCTAAATTATCCCAAAAGCAGAACCTTTGAGTTAGAAAACTCTCTTTAAACTTCTTTTTTCTTCTCTTTCTCTCTTTTCCTCTCTCCTCTCTCTACCTCTCTCTCTATACCACTGTGCTCGTGTGTGTGTTATTATGGGAGTGAGAGGTGGTGGTGAGGGGTATATAGTACCCCTCTACTGCCAATGCTTATATACTACCCTTCCACTGTGTTATAATTTGAGGTGTGCATCCATTGTCCCATTTTTGTCATTTTTTTCTGGATAAAGCTGACAGAAGGTGGTGGAACATTTCATAAGAGGAAAAGGGGAAAATTACTGCAAAGGACTCTAAGCTTCTACAATATTACAGTTAGCCCCCGTTTTTATATTTTTTTTGATTAAATCCCAATTAAAAATTTAGGATATTACAGATTTCATCAAATCCACACTATATGCATTATGCTTGGTGACTTCATACATTTCGTCTCTATTCTTTGTTGGTTACTTCCTCTTATTTATATATGTTACCAAAATATATTCTTTGGAGAGGAGTGTCATATTTTCCGTTGGGCTTTGGATTTTGTGTTCTATCTTTCAAACTTGTGATATGTTTGACAATATTTGTTTGCTGAAAGAGAATGAACAACCATTGCGAAATTGCCCGTTGAACTTGCCGTTGGAGTTTTGAAAAGAAGCAAGCGTTTGTTGAAAAAGATTAATTCATTGAGCTAAATGCAGATGAAGTCTTTAGAGACCCACTTTGTTGCTAAATAAAATGGTCAAACATTTATGAGAGCATGTATGGATCATGTCAAATAAGCATAAGGGAAATTTTCAAATAAAGTCGATGCTCTAACACTCTGAAACAAAAGTCAGATAAAGTAAGTGCTCAAGTATGTTTAACAATACTCAAATGTTATTTGAAAATTATCTCACCATAACTGAAGTTTATAAACAAACACTTGATTGTTGAAAATAATACTCGAATATTGTTTGAAATTCATTTCAACATAATTAAATTTTTGGATCAATACTCAAGTGTGAAAGGTGTTATTGAAGTGATGTTTCATATCTATTTCAACATAACTGTAGTTTTGGAAATAATACTCGAGTGTGAAATGTATTACTCAAGCGTTTGTCAATACTTTCAATAATGCTTAAGTACTATTGGAAGTGTTGTAGTGTAAATGATGAATACTTTTATTTATACTTGAATAAATTTGGAAGTACTGTGAGAATATAGTTGATATTTGAGTATTATAAATCATACTCGAGCTCTTGTAAGTCTTTTTAATGCCAATACTTACATTCATACTTGAGAGCTTGAAAGTAGTCCAAAATTACTTTGATACTTGAGAATTGTCAGCCATAAGAGTGTTGTAAGGTTCTTGACACTTATACTTTTATTTATACTTGAGAGCACATGAGAGTATGCTCATTTAAGGTAGATACTTGAGTATTGATCTTTATACTCAAGTATTGTGATGAACACTCTTCTCTATACTTGAGTGTGCTTGAAAGTATAGTGTAAAAACTCCATTATGAGCTCAATACTTGAGTATTGAAGCTTGTACTTGAGTATAACTCATTACAAAGCTCCACGTGCAATGATCATAACTCTCTCAATTCAATTAAAAATATCTGTTAGATCGAATTATTGACCTAAATGAGAATTATTAATTCTTATATTCCAGTTGAAAATACTCCAATTAGTATAAATGAAAATGAGACATGCCTGAAGCATGATAAGCAATCGATTCCAAATATTATACTTTGGATAAAGAGGAGCATATAATTAAGATGATCATACTGAGGAGGCTGGCACTCTAGCATAGGCCGAGACATAACTGATAGGAAAAACCTCAAGAGAGGTTCAAGTACCTGAAAACTAATATCAAAATCTTGGTAAGTTATGTCACAATGAGAAAATGGAACCGAAAAGGATAAAGTTGTTAACAACTGTTTTGATAATAATATCACATGATCAAATGAGGATCTTATATATGAATATGTCATAAAGGTTGATAGAATGATGATTGGCCATCAGAAAGGAAAAAGATGCAATAGAATATGATTGCATTATTTCGATATTGAGAATTATGGACTAGTAGTCCAAATGTATGAAATATAAAGTTGTTATGAAACACATGAACATTGATGTGAAAACACAGGTTTTCATAATGGTATGATGATGAGGTATATTAATTTGTGGTGGATGGAAAATCATTTTTAGTTTGGAAGGATATAAACACACAAAATATACCTCTATTGGATATTATTATATCCTAAACATATGGCTCAATGTATGTGAAATTTACATGAAAATACTTGAAGGTCCTAACATATTAGAAACATGTTTAAGAAAATCATGATATTAAAAATAGTGTATACAAATGGACGGTGAAACTGAGATTTGATGCAATGATTTAGGGTTTCCAAAAGGGATACTAGAGACTTGATGAATATGTTTTAAAGATATTACATGATGGTAATGTGCCATACATAATTCAACTGAAAGAAAGATATGCTCTAAAAGACATTGGAGATTATTTGCTTGACGAGAATTCAATATACTCTATCGAGATAAAAGGTGATGTTGTTACCAGGGGGAGTAAAAGTGATGGTGTTATCATAAGGAGAGGTAAAAGTGATACCATTTCCAGGGGGAAAAGATCTTTTTGTACTCTTTTTTTCCTTAACCAGGTTTTGTCCCACTGAGTTTTCCTGGTAAGGTTTTTAATGAGGCAGCTTCAATATATATTGTGTACTCTTTTTCCTTCATTAGGTTTTTGTCCCATTGGGCTTTTCCTAGTAAGGTTTTAACGAGGCACATTTGTTTATAGATATCCAAGGGGGAGTGTTATAAAATTATATAAATGTAGATGTCTATAAAGTCCTTTGGATTCCTCTTAGGATTCTCTCTCTCTTAATACCAAATTCTATAACCTCCCACCCTTATTGTTCCCCATGCTTAATGTCACATTCTTATAACCTCCCATGCCTTTATGCAGTGGCGGAGCCAGGACCCTGGACCAGTGGGGGCAATTTTTTATTTTCAAACAAATGACAACAAGCTTACAAGTGTAAATAATTTGAGTGGGTTCAAATATTAAAACTCAGTGGGTGCAAAATAAAAATCTAACAAGCATTTACATATACCCCAAAAATTGAGT
>JANTPZ010024572.1:0-17643 GCA_025593235.1 Vachellia pachyceras
GAACCAACAGCAGCAAAGTGAGGAGTACCCCCTAATGTGTTCCAAGCTTCGTGATTTCCTCAGATACGATTGGGAACTGAAGATTGTTCAGATCTCTAGGAAGCAAAATGAAGTGGCTAACTTATTGGCAAAGGAGGGGCTGACAAGATCTATATTGTACAATGAGTGTCCTGCACATTTAAGAAATCTCGTGTCCAAAGAGTCTTTGGGTCTCAACCCCTTTAGCTTTTAACTTTGAGTCTATTTGGCCTTTGAGCCCCTTTTGTACCAAAAAAAAAAAAAATAGTGGCGAACATACACTGTATGTTGTATTTCTAAGAGAAATACAACATACAATACAATTATTATGATCAAATAATTTAATTTTTAAAAATTCATTATATTAATGTGTGATGATATTTATTTTTAAATTTTTTATTCTTACCGGTCTGACCCCCGGTTTGACTCCGGTCTGACCCACTGACCCTTAACCTAGTACCTTATCCGGTCTGATCACCGGTCCGGGTTTGATAACCTTGATTATCCTTGCTTAAAGTTGAATTTTCAAAATTATGGGTACTATTTCAATATGCAATATAAGGCTAATTTATTATATAAAATAGAAGACTAATACTTTTAAATAATATGCATTCAATTGTTTATATAAACGCAATGAAAATGAGGGTATTTTTGACTAAAAGTGACATTTTCTTGCAATTTAATTGTCTCCAACTAATTTTAAGCGAGAACAGCATGATTTGGTTAATTGTATTTTATAAAAGGGAAAGTTATAGTAAAGGACTTGGAAGAAATAATGTTCATTAAAAAGAACCATAAAGTTGTAATTATTTAGAATGATAAAAATACAAAATATATTTATTTCCTCTAACAAATTCTAATCCTCTCCTAAATTCTTTCTCACATTATATTTTTAAAAACATAATTAAAAAATTTAATAAAAATATATAATTTTAATAAAAATAAAATCATTTACAATTTATTAAATAGGTTAAATAAAAGTTATGCAAGTCTATAAAATAAAAATGAAATATACACAATTTTAATTAATGCAAATAAGGTGATATGGTTTACTTTTATTTTTTTTGGGCAAAATGATTTATTTTTATTTAAGAAGAAATTATTGTGAGTTAAAAATGAATTTAATGTGATAAAATTAAAACATCTCAATAGTCAGTTTAAGATTTCTATAATAAATATAATTTTTTGTTGGTCTTTTATTTTAATTTTCCCTCTTTAAAAAGCAACGGGTGGAGTAACTATTTCCTGTAGAAAAATGGCCGTTGTTGATTTTCTGATGTGCTTTCATTAACCATATATTTCTGTTTGTTCATATTTGTATTTCCACTCGTTCATTTTTCCACCAAATATTTCCACTTGTTTATTACACCAGAACAATTGCATTCTCTCTCTCTCTCTCTATCAAAACCTCTGAATTTATAACATGGGAGTTGTTTGTATGTACAAGTTAATATGAGGGACAACAAGGTCTTTTCACCACATAACTTAATTTCATTTTGGTCATAGCATAGGCGACTTAAGTCAATTTTGAGAATTATTTGGGTTACATGGGAGTTGTTTGTGTGTACAAGTTAATATGAGGGACAGCAAGGTCTTTTCACTACATAATTCATTTTAGTCATAGCATAGGCGACTGGAGTCAATTTTGAGAATTATTTGGGTACATGGAAATTATGTAGACTCAATAATTTAAATGAACTTTTTCTTTTTTTGGGTAGAAAAAAGTGATATACGTGTTGCATTTGTGTGTGGAATGAGGTGGTCCATTGAACTGGACCGTAATAATTGAATTGTCAGCTAACCACAATTGGAAAGATTGGCGACCCTATTTTTGGCTTCTTTCCAAACATAGGTAGTTGCTCTTTTAAAAAAGTTTCTAAATACCTCAAACACATATTTAACAGTATTTTTATAAAATAAGATAATTTTTTTATATATTTACCTCGTAAATGGTAAAAGCACTTTTTCATCGTTTTCCAAAACGAGCCATCTTTTCGGTGGGCTGTAATGCATGACAAAGTTTGAATAGCACCATACATACTAGGCCTATTTGGAATAGCGTTTTTTCGTAAATTGAGATAATCTCTTTTATATATTTACCTCGTAAACCGTAAAAACACTTCTCTACTCCAATCGGTCTCACTGTCTACCACTATTTGTAAATGATAATAAATCATCAATAGCTGAAGTTGTGTGCGCGTGTAAATATAGAATGAAAAAAAAGTATCAAATATCAATTTTTGAACTGGTGGCTCAAGTCTAATCTAAACCAACTTTATGTCGAATTGGATCAAACTTCACATGCTGTCTTGTTTAATTCGAGGTTTTGTTTTGACTATCTCGAATTAATGATGAACTCGATCTAATCTAGACTGTACAGACCTCTTGTTCAAAAGAAACATAGGGGTTGTTTGATTTCATTTTAAAAAGAGTTTTATTGTTTTTAAAAAAACCAAGGAAAAAATTGTTTGGTGTTTTGTTTTTAATAAGTTATTTTTAAAAACTAAAAAAGAAAAAAAACAATTTTTTGTTTTTGTTAGAGAAAATTGGGAAACTCTTTATTCCTCATTCAGCTGCTTTTTCTCCTTAATATTTTCTCTTATGTTCCTTTTTTAGTAGAAACTGAATACATACTATTAATCACTTACAAAATAGAACAAAGAGCAACTAACATCCTTCATTGACCGCTGCCTTCCAGTGAAAAGTTGGTGGTTGATTTATGATACTAAAATTTTCTATTATCCTAATAGAGTAAATGGCAAGGTAATCTACCATATAAATGGAGCAAAGTGGCATCGTTTTGCCTTATTTGTTCAAAATAATTTATAAACCAGGTAAACCATCCAAATCAACTTTACCTGAGTTATGATCAATTAACACCAATTTAGGATGCTTTGCATTGGTCTGAATTTTCATCGTTTCATGTCTTAAACTAAATCGGATAGGTGTCTGATTTCCAATCTGAATTGACCGGTTTGATTTGATCTTAGTACTTAATTTGAATAAACCCGTTCTGTTTTGAATAAATAAGTTACATATTTTATATATTTATTGTTTTTAACCAATTCTAATTAAATTTTTTAAACTGTATAATTTAATTATTTGAAGATTATAAATAGAATAGGTGGAAATAATAGTAGGGATCATGAGAAGCATGAATGCTTATTGATATCCGGCTAGGTTTGTTGCTAGAATTAAGCTGTCTTGTGGACCATAAATCACTTCAATTGGGAAGAACACAAAATGTTGGGGTTTAAGTGGTAGACTCTTGAAGTATTTGACAGGAAGCTTGAATAAAGAAAGAGGAACTTCAATGAAAAGAAACTTTTATTTAAAACCAAAGAGATGAAATACACTAACTCTTGTATTTCTTTCACACACTCAAATTCCTCACTTACACACACTTTGCTAGGGATGGGAAAACGAGTCAGCCCGTAGGGCCTGCCACAACCGGCCAAGGCACGGGTTGCAAAACTGCAACCCGAGCCCGCCAACCCGCCAGTTTTTATTTTTATAAAAAATAGAAATAAATTTATTTTTTCCTTTTTTATCCAGTTTTTTCTATGGGATAATATATTTACATGATTCTTTCCAATCTCATTAATAAGTTTTTAATAATTTCCTAAAAAATAGAGTTTAATATTACTTTTTCCTTTGTAAAAAAATATTGGGATGAAAAAAGGTAAAATATATATAATATGTATTTTTTTAAAAAATAAAACAGCGGGTTGGAGGGCTGAAAGTAGCCCGCCCTTTGGCAGGCTGGCATTTCGTTAGTCCGAGCCCGCCAAGGTTAGGTGGGTTGGTGGGTTGGGCCCAACCCTACACTTTGCCTTATTCTCTTAACTCACTCAATTCTATCCATACTCACCCAACTTCCACCTCCTTAATGAATCGTGGAAATCATTTTTGATCCGACGGCTTACATTTTACATCTAGAAAATTCTATACAAACCTACAAATATCACACTCATTCTAGATCTTTCTACATTATTCTAGAATAGACTATAAGCTACTAGAAAACTCCATAAGTTTTTGCAATCTTCCAGAACCTTCCAGAAGCTTACGCAACACTCCAAAACCTTCCAGAATATTCTAGAGCCTTCCATAATATTTCAGAGAAAGAGAGAGTTGTTGATTATTTAATACTCCCCCTCAACAAATACTCGATCTTTTGTCATTCCGCATTACTTCATAAAGCCTTCAACCTTCGATCCCCCAAGTTGAGAGAACCCACATGCCACCAATCTTGTCTTGTACCTGGCAATTGACCCATCATGCTTTGTCTTTAGCTGATAAACCTATTTGCACTATATGGGTTTTATATTCTTCACGTTGGGCACCAACTCCCATGTCTCATTTTGCTTTAGAGCATGGATTTCTTCTTCCATGGCTTGCCGCCACTTCTTATGCTTTGCAGTGTCTTCATATGTACTTTGTTCTCGAATGTCTTCAATTAAAGCTGCATTAGCATATTTGGGATTTGGTTTACGAACCTGTGTTGATCTTTGTAATGGTTGTGCTTAATCTTCTTCTTCTTCATCATCTTCTTCATGTTGACTTGCCTCTTCCTTCTCTGGGGATGAGTGATGCACTCCTGTTTGCCATAGGCTTTTAGGATACTTTGGTGAATTTTGATCTTCTTCTTTAGACTGTTGGTTCTTAGTCCCTTGTTGTTCCTGCATATTCACTCTTAATTCTTCTAATTTTTGAGAGTCTGGTAGACTAACCTCCTTTGATGACCACCATGAAGATACTTCATCAAATACCACATTTCTTGAGACGTAACAACGCCCAGTTATTGGATCACAACACCTCCATCCATTTCATTTATTATCATAGCCCACGAATATGCATCGCACTGCCTTCTTCTTAAACTTGCTTTGTTGATGATTAAGAACAAACACATAGCATACGTATCCGAATACTCATAAATGACTTACCGTGGGCCTAGTATTCCACAACTTCTCAAATGGTGAAATAAACTTGAGTCTTGCTTGAAGCAGTCTATTTGTCACATATACAACAGTCTTCATGCTCAAATGGTAAAATAAACTTGAGTCTTGCTTGAGGTAGTCTATTTGTCACATATACAACAGTCTTCATGCATTCTGCCTATAATCTTACAGTACATTCTTAGTATGAAGCATGCTCCTGCAAGTCTCTGTTAAATGCCGATTCTTTCTTTCAGCAACTTCATTTTGTTGCGGTGTCTAGGGACATGTTAGTTGACATGATATCTTACTTTCCCTAAAAATTATAGAACTCATATGAGGTATATTCACCTCCATTGTTAGTCTGTAGGCATTAAACTTTCTACCCTGTCTCACTTTCGGCCATCATCTTGAATTCTTTAAACTTTTCTAAGGCTTCAAATTTTTCTTTCATGAAGAAAGCCCAGACTTATCTAGAATAATCATCTATGAAGGTAATCATATAGTGATAACTGCTCACCGATGTTTGCTTTACTGGCCCAAATATGTCTGAGTGAACGTGAACTTAATTGAAGTGGCATACGTGATTGAAACTTTGAATCATCATAAGGAAGATAATGAGCCTTACCGTATTGGCAGCCAGAACATATAATGCCGTCTCGTACTTCCAATTGAGGGAGACCTTTCAACAATGATTTCTTCATCATCACCTTGAGCTTAGTATACTAACATGTCCTAGACGTGCATGCCATAGATCTGCAGTCTCATTCTTCCTTGTCTTATCCACATATGCTGCTTCTGCTGGCATTACGTATATTGACTCACGTCCTGGCCCTTACATAACCGATGTCCCGATCACCTTCAAACTTTTGTAAATCTTGCGTCTTTTGGCCCGAAAATACATACTTTCTTGAATCAGTAAGCTGAGCTACAAAAAGTAAGTTCTTTTTCATACTAGTCACATGATATACATTATCTAGTTGTACTAAATAAGGATTGTAGCTAGGTACCATCTCGATCTTACTGACATGTGTGATCAGCAACTTAGCATTATCAGCAGTCACCACTATTCTCTTCCCTTTGTATTCCATATTGCTTGATAATTTCTTCCAGTCTCCAATCATATGATTGGAGCAACCTGAATCTATAATCCAATCGTTTTCATAATCGATCAATTTATCTCTCACCGTGAGAAGTGTTGTCTCCTTTAGTTCTGTGACACAAGGAGCTACTATCTCAACTTTTTCTTGAAGATCTTCAAACGGTATTTCTTTTTCAATGGCGTATGATGTAATATCCTAATTTCTCTATTAAGATTTAAAAAAAAGAAAAAAAGTAAAGCATAGAAGATAAATAAATAAAGTTTTAGGGGCCAAAAGTGTAATATTTCCCTTTTCTATATTATTATCTCCTTCCACTGCCTTCTTTCAGCATTATCTAGACAAAAAATAAAAAAAAAGAGACAGCAAGGGCAAAGGCGATGAAGGGGTATTATATACCCCTCCCCCCAATTCACATGCACACACAAGAAATTACTGGAAATAAATGCCTCATTTATTTGCTAAAATTCTGGAAATAACTGAACACACTTCTCCTTGCCTTGCTGCACCTACAACTTAGACTTTACCTCTTCTGTTGCTACCACTGGATCCTTCAGTAAGGAAGGAAAAAAGAAATACCTCCTCAGCTGCTCAAGCTGGGGCGTGTTCCTGATACTAATGACTCTGCTTCCTCTTTTCTTGCGTTCCACCCATTCATTTTCTTTCTAACCAACTTATTCCAGTGCCCACTTCTGTTATCCAGCAGCTAGGTTATCTTACTGCTTATTTTCTATGACAGCCACTTATGCTTTCAATAACTTCATAGTTGATGGCCTCTCATATTGCATTGTTGATTATATGGGTTTGATAAATCTTGATCTTGGTTCTTCAGGCTAAAGATGGTTGTGGGGTGGTATCATTCACATCCTGGGTTTGGTTATTGGCTTTCTGGAGTGGACATCAATACCCAATAGGTTAGATCTTGTCTTTCTCTTTATGTTGTATGCCTTTGTGGTATCGCTAGGACCCTCAACAAGAAAGGGGACAATGATGTCCAAAGTTATTCAAAGTATTAATGCATAAATTAATTGTATACTTTATATAATACAGTGTTTTCAGTCATCTATATGTCTTAAAACGGGTATGGAGGGTTTGGAGATGCTCACTGTACTATTGTTGTTGACTGCCATATCGCCTAGATTTGATCAACCGGGCCCCGATACCAATTTGTTGGTTTTAAGATAGAGTACGCAATGTGTAGCAGATAAAGGAAAAAATAGAATGTGACAGTAGAGTGCAGAGGTACTATTTTGCTATGCTTTTTATTGATATGATGTGTTAATACAATGTAAATAACCACTGAATATATAGACTTCTAAGGTTGTAACTGAATTAGAAATTACTGGAAATAAATGCCTCATTTATTTGCTAAAATTCTGGAAATAACTGAACAAACATAATAGCTCCTAATTTTTTGCTAACCACTTTACTGGTTCTTGATTTTCTACTGAAATCTGTTACACCAGATTTTGAATCAGTCTTCCAACAAAAAGGACATCGCTGAGGTGTGGCATTTATGATATGGTCATTTAAATATTAATGGCCTGCAACTATTGGAGAAAAAAGTATGGTTTTTGGCTTACCAAAAGTGTCTACACTTGATATATGTGAATACTGTATTTATGGTAAGCAAACTAGGAAGTCATTTCCTGTTATAAATGCATGGATAGCAAAACAATGTCTAGAACTTGTTCATTCATATTTGTGTGGCCCTATGAGTACTGAATCATTAGGTGGAAGTTGTTATTTTCTTCTCCTCTTTACTGACGATTTCAGTAGGATGAGTTGGGTATATTTCCTAAAATCCAAATCAGAAACATTTGAGAATTTTAGGAAATTCAAAGCTAAGGTGGAGAAGCAAAGTGATGCCAGCATCAAAGTATTATTCACATATAGAGGTGGTGAATTTACCTCATCCGAATTCAACCATTTTTATTAAGAGAATGGCATAAAGCATGAGTTGATAGCGCCATACACTCTGGAACATAATGGCATAGTAGAACATAAAAATAGAACGATGGTGAAAATGGCGAGAAGCTTGCTGAAAGGGAAAGGACCACTATTAGAAAATCTCAATTTAGCGAGGAAAATTAGCGACGACTTTGAAATTCCTCTCTAAATGGCTCAATTAGTGAGAAATATTAAATTCCTCTCTAGTACCCAAATTAGTGAGGAAAATTAGCGACGACTTGGATATTCCTCTCAAAAATACCCAATTAATGAGGAATTCAGCAAGGAATATTATATTCCTCTCTAAATTTTCAAATTAGCTAGGAAAATTAGTGAAGGTTTAACTATTCCTCTCTAAAATGCCCAATTAGCGAGAATATTATATTCCTCTCTAATTTTCTAAATTATTAAGGAAATTTTTTTACTGTAATATTGAGTTATCCATATTAATTTTTAGCATGAAATTTTGGAAGGATAAAGGAGTTAATATATTTAATTTTTTTCAATTTCTCTTTTATATTGTTTAAATTTTGGAGGGTTAGCACACATGATTACTTTCTCTCTCATTTCAATTTCCCTATCACTCTCCCTCTTATTTTTTTATTCTATTTGTCTGAAGTGTAAAATTACCCGCCATTTTTTTGAATAAGGAAATAAGCTTGCAATCAAAAGACTAGAGTGTTCAGAACAGCTAGTTGACAGCTATAGCCCATTACTTCTACTCGTCATCTTCCTCGTCATCACTGTCCTCTTCATCTCCTTCATCTTCATCATTCACCTCTAAAATTGATTTATCAGAGTCTTCTTCATCTGCAGCATTAGGACCTTCTGCCTATCTCTTGTTGTACGCTTTCATGTTCTTCTCATACTCAGCCTTTCGTTTCTCTGCTTTAGCTACATAGGTTGCTTTCTCTGCATCAGACATGGACTTCCATTTTGCCCCAGCAGCTTTGCCAACCGCAGACACGGCTTTGTTGTCAGGATGTTCCTTGTTAAACTGCTTCCTAAACTCCTCCATGAAATCCCCTAACACGCCATCTAAAATCCCCAAGACCGAAGACACCACGAAACCACCTCGCTATCACTGCCCGAAGACGCCATCTAAAATCGCAAGCCCTAACCCTAGCTAGAGCTTAGCCACTCCGTCTGGAGCGAGAGCTCGGCCACTCGGTCTGGTCTCGTCTCCGTGTTGTTGAAGCTGTCTCTCCATTCGTCTTCATCTTCATCTTCATCTTCATCTCAGTATTTGCTCTTTCTTCTCATCTCCTTCACCATTTTTCGAGTCCGTCTTTGCTCCAGATTCCATCGGCGTCGCCTTCAATTCGACTTGTCTCTCTCCATCTCGCCGAGATGCATTTCATGAAGGTCAGTTTGTTCTACTTCTCCTCTTTTTCTTTGTCATTTATCCCCTCAATCTATCACCATTCTCTTCGGTAGGGTGGAATCGAAAGCCTGGCAGCTCCATATCGCCTGTCATCATTTATCTCATGATGCCTCCTCCTCTCCTTGTTCCTCTGGTCTCTTGAAAGCCCCAGGGGCCTTGTGCTCTATATATACCAATGCGTAGTTTCATATTTACTTCCTCCAATTACAATTGCATTTTTTGTTTACACATCCTGAAATTTCAAGGGTTTCAATCCCTATTTGGTTGTTAATTCGGCAATGAGAAAAAAGAAGAAGCCTTTGAAATTTAGGGTTCGGATAAAGCCTTTTTAATTAATCATTGATTATTGATGCCTCTTACAGGACATTGCCATTGGAACTCTTGGTCGTATAAAGGATCTGATTGAAATGGGTGTTTGTTCTTTGAAAGAGGTTTCATTTGTTTTCAGAGTCATTCACTTTTCCATAAGGTTTTGATCTGTTTGAAATGGTCATGTAGGAAGTAGGATAATTATATTGTTATATGACTGGAAAGTGTTGATCTTCAGGAAAACGCAGAATGTAAATGTGCCACAAGGTTCTGCAACAAGGGTGTTGCTGGAAGCTCAAGGGCAGAACTGTTTGCAACTTTGTGACAACATTCTTAAGAAAGCAGGAAGTAAAAAATTGAGTGATGAAGCAATTGAAGATACTCTTGAAAAGGTTTGCAGTAATGTAAATGTGCCATTTGCTTATGTAAACTAGATTCTTGACTTCTTGTTTTCTTTTGGCTGGTCTATGTGCAGGTGGTCAAGTTGCTTGCCTACATTAGTGACAAAGACATGTTTGCTGAATTCTCTAGGTAAATCAAAGGAGAAAGGGAAATTCCGTTGATGGTTAAGTTTTATTATTGCTTTTCTGGGTGTTCTATCTTTTTTCTTAACTTTATCTGTTCATTTCCAAGAATCAAGTTCAAGGTTGCCTCTAAAAAGTTATTTCGTTACATCTATAGACTATAGATTATGCAAATTATTGGGTGACGTTTATGTACTAAAAAGGGAAAAAATTTGAGAATGCTATTAGATTTTTTGTATGATATTGAAGTGATGGAAATGGGTTACAATCTCTATAGGACCATTTTAAAAATTATTCAAAGTGGTGGGAACAAGCAAGAGTCGTGGATGACTTTGATTTTATTGAATATTTGTTGTTCCTTTGTGCTCCTACTATACTGATAGACAATGGTTGGATAGGCATGAACCATATATTCTCTTGTCTGGACTCTAGTGGACTAAAATATTGATTTAGTCTGTGCCATTTTATTTTTTTGGAAGATATAACTGATTTGGTTGTTGAATATTTAACAACTTCCTCACACAGATTGAAATTAAAGCTCTTGATTATGAGGTGCTAGTCTCCATTTCATTTGTTCTTTTAAGTTTTCACTCTCTTTTGGTCCCATTTGTATGGTTAGAGTAATATGGTCATTGTGGTCGTTCGCAGCCAGGCTTGACAAGTTGGCAAATATACATACCTTAATTTAGTTGTGATGTTAGATCTTATTTTCATAAATGGTTGCGTCTCTCAGTTCTTTTCATTTTTTGTTGATTCTTCTTTAAGATGAATCCATATGTGCAAATAAACTATGCCATCACGTGATTCTTTCCCCAAGTGGCCAAGTACAGGAAAATAATAGTACATCTCACTACCGCTACGTTCAACTCCATTCCAGTTAACTCACGCATTCAAGTTTCAGTTTAGTCAACCAAAATTTGGTCTACAGATAGGAACCAATTTGAAATCATCAACGTGCTAAGAATCAAACTGAACACTATTCTCTCTAGTTTCTACCCCTGAAACGTGTTCTTTCAGCTCCTCACAATTAAATTAAAGCCACAATAATGAAACTAAGCTTCTGCTTCTTCTCGCTGCTGCTGCTACTATGTATGAATGTGAAAGTTTTAGATGCTCAATTATCCACTAACTTTTATATATCCACATGCCCTGCTGCTCTCCTCACCATTAAAACTGAGGTTCTGGCTGCTGTGTTCAATGAGACTCGCATGGGAGCTTCCCTCCTTCGTCTTCACTTCCATGATTTCTTCGTCTATATAAATTCCCTTCAACCTCCCTCCCACCTCTAACTGCTATATTTGATGGCATATTATTAATGTTATAATCAAATTGTTTAATAGGGATGCGATGGATCGTTATTGCTGGACAGCACAGGTGAGAACTGTTGATACCAACGTGAATTCTGCGAGGGGCTTTGAGGTTATAGACGACATCAAATCTGCTGTGGAGGAGATATGTCCTGGTGTGGTCTCCTGTGCCGACATTCTAGCTGTAGCTGCAAGAGACTCCACAGTTGTTGTAACTGGAGGGAGTACAGTGATTATTGTTTTTTAATTTTAAAAATGAAACAAAAAAATAGATGGGTGATTAATTAATGAATGCAGAGTAATGATTTTGTATATAAATGTGTCAGCTTATGGTTATAATGTATTTACTTAACTTATATATATATATATTTTAATTTTAAGATTTTTCTCAGACATTATAATGTATGATTATGGCTAAAGAAATTATATACTTGATATTACTATTTAAAATTTGTTTTTTTGGGATAATTGTGTGATTAAACAAGATTTATTTATAAAATATTTTAAAAAATGTGTAGTTGATTCATATCTAAAATCAACGATGAATTTAGCGATAGAATTATTAAATTTAGAGATGTTAAATACATGTAATTGTCTATTTAACGATGGAATATAACGTATTTAGTTATGGAAAAGTAAAGCATAATATTTTAATTAGTAACGGAATTAGTGAAGGAAAAATAGAAAAGTAAGGCATAATATTATAATTAGCGACAGAATTAGCGAGAGAAAAATGAAAAAGTATGGCATAATATTTTAATTAGCAACGGAATTGGCGAGGGAAAATTCCGTCGCTAAATGGGGAAAAACTTCGTTGCTAATTTAGTGACGGAATTTTTCGTCGCTAAATTTAGCAACCCTCGTTTTAGCGACAGATTTTTTCTGTCGCTAATTCTGATTTTTCTGGTAGTGGACTACCGAATTCCTATTGGGCAGAAGCTATAGCAACTGCAGTGTACCTCCTGAATCTCTCTAACAAAAGCAGTAGAGAATTGCACTCCATATGAAGTATAGACAGGGAGGAAACCTACAGTAAGCCATTTAAGAGTGTTTTGTAGTATTGCCTATGTTTTAGTAAATTCACAAAATCATCAAAAGCTTGATGAGAAGTCAAATAAATGTATTTTTATTAGCTATTGTACTGAGTCGAAGGCATATAAAATGCATGATCCTACTAGAGGAAAGATAATTGTTAGCATAAATGTAATTTTTAATGAAGATACATCTTGGAACTGGAGTGACAGTAACACAGACAGCAACAAAAACCCACTTCCTGTGCCATTAATTGAGGAAACGAACTCAACTTCAATTAATCCACCAACTCTAGTCACTTCAACTCAAAATATTCCAGCAACTACTCCATCAAGAAGCAGCTCAAGATCAGCAAGTCCTCAGATGAGACATCACCAAGGAAATTCAGATCATTAAGGGAGATCTATGAAAATGATGAATTCGCCTTAATAGCTCCAGATCCTACAACTTATGATGAGGCAACAGAAAAAGAAATGTGGAGGAAAGCAATGAAAGAAGAGCTCACAGCCATAGAAAAGAATGCAACATGGGAGCTAACAAATTTACCAAGAGGAAAGAATGTCATAGGCTTGAAGTGGATTTTCAAAACAAAATTTCATGCAAATGGCAGTGTTCAAAAGCATAAAGCGCGTTTGGTGGCAAAAGGATACTCTCAACAGTAAGGAGTAGACTATGAACAGACATTCTCTCCAGTAGCTCGGTTTGAAACAGTGAGATTATTGCTAGCAGTGGCAGCTCAACTCAAGTGGAAAGCGTACCAGTTTGATGTCAAGTCAGCATTTCTCAATGGAGAGCTTGAAGAAGATGATTATGTAGAGCAACCAGAAGGATTTGTGATTAAACAAGCAGAAGAGAAGGTTTACAAGCTAAGAAAAACACTCTATGGCTTAAAACAAGCCCCTCGGGCATGGTACAACAATATTGATAATTATTTCTGGCAGAATGAATTTTTCAGAAGTGATAATGAGCCTACTATGTATGTGAAGAAGCAAGGTACATCAAAATTTATTATAGTTTGTTTGTATGTTGATGATATAATTTATATGGGCTCAAATGAGTCACTACTAGATGAGTTTAAGGCCAATATGATGAGCAAGTTTGAAATGACTGATTTAGGCTTATGGCATTATTATCTGGGTCTAGAAATTGTGCAAGATGAAGCTAGAATTTTTATTTGTCAAAAGAAATATGCAGCTGATCTATTGAAGAAGTTCAATATGTTAGATTACAAGAAGAAGGCTACACTAATGGTATTAAGCAAAAGTTGCAGGAAGATGATGGAGCTCAAAGAATGAAACTAGATCAGTATAGAAGTCTTATTGGTAGACTAATCTACCTAACACACAAGGCCGGATATTTCATTTTCGGTAGGTGTTGTGTCAAGATACATGAGCAATACTTCAGTAAAGCATTATAGTGCATCTAAAAGAATTCTAAGGTACATTGCTGGAACATTAAGTCATGGAATCTAGTACATTCCTTCAACTGACTTCAAGTTGATTAGATTCACTAATAGTGATTGGGGAAGTTCAATGGATGATAGGAAAAGTACCTCTGGAAATGTTTTTGGCTTAGGGCCAGGAGCAATCACTTGGATGTCTAAGAAGCAAGCTACTGTAGCTTTGTCAACTACAGAAGCTGAATATATTGCAGCTACTGCAGCAGCTTGTTAATGTATTTGTCTTAGAAGAATGTTAGAATAAGAATAGCAGAAGCAACAGCATGGAACTGAGTTGTATTGTCACAATAAATCAACCATACTCATGACAAAAAACCCAGTACTACATGGAACAACAAAGCACATAGAATTGAGGCAACATTTCATTCCAGAGTTAGTTGCTAAAGGTGAAATCATCTTAAGGTTTTGCAACATTGAAAGTCAAGTTTCAGATATCTTCACCAAAGCACTATCAGGCAAAATACATGCATACCTGAGCCTTACTTGGAGTGTGTGATTTTAAATCAAGGGGGAGTGTTGGAAGACTGATTCAAAATCTGGTGCAACAGATTTCAACTGAAAAGCAAGAACCAGTAAAGTGGTTAGCAAAAAATTAGGAGCTGTTATGTTTGTTCATTTATTTCCAGAATTTTAGCAAATAAATGAGGCATTTATTTACAATAATTTCTGATTCAATTACAACCTTAAAAGTCAATATATTCAGTGGTTATAAAGCATCAGATCAATAAAAAGCATAGCAGAACATTACCTCTGCACTCTAGTATCTCATTCTATTTTCCCCTTTACTTCCTCTAATGCAAAGTGCGTACGCTATCTTAAAACCAGCACAATGGAGAGGAGAGGGAAGAGAGATAAAATGAGAGAGGGTGTGAGAAAAAGCTCTGAAGAAATTTTCAAGTCCCAATGTTCTACTGTTGGGATCATTTAGTTAAGTAAAATGACTTCTTTTTAATATAGTTTCTTCACAAAAGTTTTTCTAAATATTTTTCTCTATCTAACGATAGAAATATTATATTGATTAGAGAATATTTTGGTATTTAGATTTTTATATAATTGGAGTTTTATTTATATAAGGTCATATAATAATAGATATATTTTTATAACCATATTCTATGTGGTTAGATTTATTTATTTGATATTTGAAGTATTTTATAAATTTATTTTGTATAAGGTTTTTAATATATAGAGTATTTTGAGTTATCAAAAGTTGAGTTAGATATTTTATTTCAGATTATTGGAGATAATAGAGAATTTATGAAGGATTAGATATTTTAATTGAGGTTTTTGGAGGTAATGGTGAATTTCTAATGAATTAGTTTTGTTATTAAAGTTTAAAAATAGAATTTGGAATTTTAGTAACATTATAATTTTCCAATATCTAGATATTTAAAGGAAATTAAGATATTTGAGGATTTTTTGTAAATATTTAGGGTTTTATGAAATCAGAATATATAATAAAGTATTAAAGAAATAAATTAATATGTGATAATGCGTAATTGTGTAGACTAATTGTAGAAATTATTGGTGTGGGCATGAGACTGTTATTGTCACAGTATTTCCTTGCTGAACGAAAGGTAACCGCTGTCTACTTATTATGCATGCTTGGGACATGTTTGGTGAGTGATTTTGAATTGACTGTCATGAAAATATTATTATTTGATAAACTTTGTGCTGATAATATTTAAAATGCCTTGTAAAATTTAGAAAATTCATAAAGATTTATGTGTTGTAATGGCAACATATTTCTAAATTATTCTTTTGACTTGATGGAAAATTCTTGAGCATGAAATCATTGATTGGAACATGTTAGTAGCTATTCATTCGTGTATATTGTTGATGGTAAATTGTGAATGTACTTTTCTTAAATATTATAAAAAGATAATTGTAATATTGGGAGAGGAGGATGTGGTTATTGATGGGAGGCTATTCAGGGAGTATGAGGGGGTGAATATTCGGCATGCCAAAGAGGAAATAAGGTTAGAGGACTTCCGTACTGAAATCCGGAAGATTCTATGCCCATTATCGAAGGACATTCCGTGCTGAAATCCGGGTGATCCTATGCTGTGGCGATGAGGGCTTATGACACCCTTACGATGTGAAATAGGGAACCCATGGTCTGGTTTTGTGCTCTATGGTACTTGACTAGTCCACATCACTTACCAGTGAGCTCATTGAATTGTACTACCAGTTACATAGGACAGTACTAGCCTATGGGCTCAGTCAGAGGAAATAAGGTTGGGAAGGAATAAGGGAAAACAGAAAGAAAGATAATAAATTTCTGTGAAATGATTTTCTGTACGATTTCGTGATGGTGTGATGATACAAGCTTAAAATCCATACGATTACGAATTGATAATTGTGGATAAGTGATTATGTGGATATTGATCTGATTGATCTTGGTGATCATAAAGGTGATTATGAACTATTTGGAAAGATTCGTATTATGTGTGAAATCGTTTTCTCGTACAATTAATTCTCTATATCCAATCGACACTCGCTTGTATGCCTTTTAAGTAAGAATGCTGGTTACTGGGGCTTTTGTCTCATTCTATCAATTTAACAACTTTTCAGGTGATAGCACTTGTGCTGAATTATGAGGCGCATATATCACTGCATATCTTTGTATCGCATCTTTTATTTATGTGTTGACGGTTGTATATTACCATCTATAGGGCTTATTTTGCAAGTTGTCTTATTGCGTATGTTGGTAATTTTAAAATATAATGAATCAGAGTTGCGCAGCGGAAGCAAGAACTCTATTTTATTAATAACTTGAAATGAATTAAGTTTTCGGTATTAAGGTGAGGGTCTTACACATGATGCTTGGAAGTCCCATTCTTCTTCATTGTCATTCTTATGACCGGGGGTGGCGACATTTCCTTTAACTTTCTTAAACTAGCAATCACGAGCGAAGTGACCTTTCTTCCCACAGTTGTAGCACTGGCCATTCTTATGTAAGCTTTTCTTCTCATTACGTCTGTCTTGATCTTAACATGCTCCCCCTTGCTGTGAAACTCCTTTATCTTGTCTATGTTGCCAATTATTTGGCCACTTTGTTTTAACCCTTCCTGACCAGATCTCAGAGAGTGACAGCCTTTAGAACAAGGATCTCCCCTTTTTACATAGAGAGCCTTCTCATAATCCTTAATGGAGACTCCTGCCATTTGTTTAGCCAACTCTTCTTGATTGACCAAAAATTCTCCAACTTAACTAAAGTTGGTTCTGTGACCCAACCATTAATAGTAGTAATAAGACCATTAAATTCCGGTCGTAGGCCGTGAATTATAATCCATCTCATTCTCTTTTCAGATATTTTACTTTCCCGATCTAATTTTGAAATCTCATTGTAACATCCTTCCTTAATACCAAATACTTAACTTTCTTCTAGTTATTAATCAAAGTAAAATCCATAATGAGTAACTTACTCCAAATTTACTTCGCTGCACAACTCTGATTCATTAAATCTTAAAGCTTTCAACATTTGCGATAAACCAAAGTTTACCAAAATGAGTCCTATGGATGGCAATATACAACAGTCATCACATAAATAAAAGAGGCGATATAGAGATATACAAGGATATCTTGTCACCTCGTAACTCTCCCCAACTATTCAGCAGAATAACTGT
>JANTPZ010024573.1:0-10727 GCA_025593235.1 Vachellia pachyceras
TGAATCTTTATTCACACTAAGCTAAAACTAAACTCTAAACAGGCCAAAACCCAAAATGAAAAGGAAAAAGAGTTAGCTTTACCTCAGATACCAACAAATGATGAAGGATCAAAATGAAGGAATGGAATGACGGAGGAATTAATAGAGTACATAAGCTAAGGTGACCAGCGGAGAGCTTTGCGCAGCAGCCAGGGACTGACATGGATCTTGGAACAAGACGATGGACGACTAAGCTGGCTGGGCTGTTCACACGACAGCGGCTGGGTGACACGGGGTTGAGCGACAACAGGACTATATGGATGGACTGAGCTCACGCCTGAGCTGATCACACGAACAGGGATGAACGGGGATAAGTCACATGACAAACTCAAGGACACCGATGGGGAAATCACGGAGGACGATGGCAGGGTGACGATCCCAGGCTGGACACATGACGGAGCTGGATGACAATGGGGCGGAGCTAGTGACTGGCTTAAGCTCGCAACGGAGAAGGATCTGGTGGACAAGCTGCGCTGGTGACAGAGCTCGACGACAGCAGATGGGGGCTCGCGATGGGACTGGAGCAGATGGAGGTAGCTGCTTAGAGGAGCGTGCGAAATGGAGCTGATTAATGGGATGAGGATAGTGAGAGATGGGCATAAAGGAATGAAGTTAGGGTTTGAGTGGTTGGATGAAATTACAAGAGGGAAGAGTGTTTGAATTTGGGAAATTGAAATAAGAGGGGAAGTCATTATTTTAGAGCAAATCCTCAAAAAATTGAAAAAAAATATATCCCTCCAAATTTTCATGCTAAAAATAAATATGAATAGCTCAATATTATAGTAAAAATTTTCCTCACTACTTTGAAAAATTAGAGAGAAATATAATATTCTTCATTAATTGGGTAATTTAGAAAGGAATATTCAAGTCGTCGCTAATTTTCTCACTAATTTGAAAAATTAGAGAGGAATATAATATTCTCGCTAAAACCCTTGCTAATTGGAAATTGTCGAGAGGAATATCTAAGTCGTTGCTAATTTTCCTCGCTAATTTAGGAAATTAGAGATGAATATAATATTCCTCGCTAAATTCCTCGCTAATTGGACATTTTAGAGAGGAATTTCTAAGTCGTCTCTAATTTTCCTCTCTAATTTAGACATTAGAGAGGAATTCAATATTCCTCCCTAAATTCCTCGCTAATTGGTCTATTTAGAGAGGAATTTCAAAATCGTCGCTAATTTTCCTCGCTAATATGGGATTTTCTAGTAGTGATCTTTGCATACTCCTCCTGAGTATCAAAGGCGGTAGCTTGTGTGAGAGAGCCTACCTCACCTGCCTGTACGACATACTAGACATTGTATACTTGTACATAGACACATAAATCAATGATGAATAAGTGCGTACTTTAATTATAAATTCAATACATAGTGTCTGTGTCATTACATTTTGCACATGCCAATAGCCCTTACATATTTCTCAAACACTTCTCTAGCTATTGGTTTAGTCAGGGGATCTGAGACCATACTCTTGGTTGAAACGTGCTGTATATTAATCACTTTATGTGCCTATATAATCTCTCACAAGATTATACTTAATATCAATGTGATTTGTCTCATTATGATATTTGGGGTCTTTTGTATAGGCTATGGCTTTGGTATTACCACAATATATTAACATAGGATTTGTATTCTCATTTCCAAATCCAAGGTGTTCAGCCATATAGCCTCTTGCACTACCCTAGTGCAAGCCACAACTCAACTTTCATAGAATGTAGGGATATGCACGTGTGCTTCTTGCTGCTCTAACATATGGCGCCATTATTTAGCAAGAAGTTATAACCTGAAATTGACCTTCATTCAACTTCATCTCTGCCTACATTAGTATCGGAGAATCCAAGAAGCCACAATTCGCTTCTTTAATAAGTTAGTGCATAATTCGTTATGCCCTTTAAGTATCACAGAATCCTGTTCATAGCTTTCCAATGCTGTTCGCCAGGATTTGACTGGAACCACTTACCAATCCAACTGTGAAACAAATATCTAGTTTTGTACACATCACTGCATACATTAGACTTCCAACGGCACTAGCATAAGGAACTCTTTCTATTCATTTATTAGCTGACTCAATTTTGGGATACATTTCAAGATTCAGGCCAACACTAGTAGCTACCGGGGTGTCTAAAGGGATTACATCTACTCATATTGAATCGCTCGAGAACCTTTTAATGTAATTCTCTTGTGAAAGAGATATAACTCTCTTTGAGCGATCCCTTTGGATTTCAACTCCAAGTATATATTCTGCTTCTCCCATGTCTTTCATCTCAAAATTCGATGACAGCTATTCTTTAACAGCTAAGATCGAATTTAGGCTATTTCTGGCCAATAGTATATCATCTACATATAATGACAATATCACAAAGTTATCATCAAACCGTTTAATATAGACATAGTGGTCTTCTTCAATCATTTCAAAATTGTATGAAGTTATCGCTCTGTGAAACCTCACGTACCACTGTCTGGATGATTGCTTCGATCCATAAATGGATCTCTTGAGCTTACAAACTTTGCTCTTTGAGTCTTTCTTTACAAAACCTAATGGTTGTTCCATATAGATTTCTTCATCCAAGTCTCCGTTTAGAAATGCAGTTCTCACATCCATTTGATGTAACTCCAGATCTAAACTGTTTATTATTGCCAGAATCAATCTTATCGAATTAAAGCGTACAACAGGTGAGAAGGTGTCCTCGTAATCGATACCTTCCTGTTGTGTATACCCCTTCACTACCAGACGTACCTTGTACTTGTCAATTTATCCATCCACTTTCCTTTTTACTTTTGAGAAGCCATTTGTTCCGAATGGTCTTTTCACCTCTTGATAGATCAACAAGTTCCCAGATTTGATTCTTTCTCATTGAATTAATCTTTTCTTCCATTATTTTCTTCCATTCATCTTTGACAGGGCACAACAAGGCTTCTTGTACAGAACGTGGCTCATCATCTCTATCCAAAGTGACCATGAGTGCTTCTCCCTCTATTTGGAAGCGTCTCTTTGGTACATTTCCCTTGTCACTCTTTCTTGCAGAGACATCTTGTCTCTTTCATTTCTTTTGTCTCGACCTTTGTAAAGGCCTTTATGAGCCTTTTAATCTCCCACTCATATCGATATATTGAGATGATTGGAGATCATTAGATTGATCTGCGCTACCTTATTCTGTCTCATAAAGAGATACTGTTCGAACTATCTCTCCTCTACCAGGAAATTCATTTTCTGAAAGTACGGCATCCCTTGATTCAATTTCAGTTACTGTTCCACCTTTATTTTCGCCAATGAAAATGTATTCTTTTGATTCTTTTAAGTATCTTATAAGGATACATTTCTTTCCTCTAGGATCCAACTTCCCATACTTGTGGGAATCATCATGAACATAAGCAGCCAACCGCCGGGGTCTTAAGATACTTAAATCTGGCTTGCGTATCGTCCATAACTCATAAGGTGTGAAAGTAACTACTTTTGAGGGTACATAGTTAAGTATAAAGGTTGCTGATAAAAAGGCATCACCCCAATACAAAATTTACAGGTTTGCTTGAGCCATCATCAACCTAACCATATTTAGAAGAGTCATATTTCTTCTTTCAGACACTCCATTTTGTTGATGAGTGCCAGCGATAGTCAACTGGCTAATTATCCCTTTTCCTTCATAGACCTCTTTAATTGATTGAATAAGTATTCACGACCTCGGTCAATACGTAATACTTTAATTTTACGTTCTATTTGATTCTCTACCTCATTCGTGTATCGTCTAAAACACTCTAGGGCTTCAGACTTATGTGAGATCAAATAGACATAACTATTTCGTGAAAAGTCATCAGTAAAGGTAATAAAGTACCAAGCTCCGTGCCTTACCCTCACACTCATGGGACCATGTATATTAGAATGGACCAAATCCAATGGATTTTCAGCTCTGGTTTTTAAACCAAAAGGTTTTCTAGTTGCTTGCCAGCTAAACAATTTTCACATAACGCCATTTCCATGTTTGGCCTCACATGCCACGTGGCAGCCGTTTGCCTTTTATTTTATTTTTTTGAGTTTTTTAAATTGTTAGGTTTGGTCTTTGCCTGGCCCAACTCAAAAAATATATATTTTTTAATAATTTGTTGGGATTGGGCCTCTCTTGGCCCAATCTCAATCTCCTTTTTTATTGGTCGCAGGCCTCTAAGGCCCAATAAATTTTCGGATTTTTTAAAATTTCATGGGTTAGGCCTCTCTGGCCCAAAATTTTTTTTTTGGTTTTTTTTTAACCGGTTGGGCCTCTTTGGCCTAATCGACATTTTTTTTAAAATTTCAGTTTTGGGCCTCTCTGGCCCAGAACAAATTTTTTTTATTTTCGTTTCCTGATAGGGTTGACCCTGGCCCAATCCTTTTTAGGTCGGGTTAACCTACCCGGTTCTCTTCCCTTAAGCCGCCGTCTTTTTTTTTGTATTTTCATTTTTTTTAATTTTCAGAAGGTTACTATTCATCGAGATATGTTTCCGGCCATATCTTCACCGTCCGACATCTGTTTTTCGTGTCCTAGATGTCTATTTCTTCATTTCGACGAGATCTACAAAATGGGAGCATGGTTGGATCCTAATTCTTTCTCCTTTTCTGGAAAAACGCGATGGAACTTGTAAGTCGTTTTCTTCCGTAACTCCGTCATTCGGTTTCCGTTTTATGTGTTCTTGGTCTCCACGTTCTCGTCTTGAAGAGACCTACACTATGGACATGTTTTCTAAGCCTAAAGACATTGTATTCTAAGAGCCCAAATCTGGATCTCCGTTATTGCGTTTCGTTTTCTCGTTTTGTTGTTCATTTTGATTTACAGAGGCATGCTCTAATATTTCTACTCACATTTACACATAAAAATCACAAACATGTTTGAAATCTGAATTGAAAAAATGAAACGGCATGCTTTCATAGAGTCACATGCTACTAGAGAAAGCAAACAAAATTATCATACATACACAGTGCATCTCAATGAACATGCTTTCTAAAATTCATGAGCAGTGAGTAAAAATTGCCTCAGGAACCTATAAGCTCTAATATCACTGAAGGATTTTGGGCATACCTGGAGATGCCGAATTACAAATTTGCAGATACCCATGCGGAATTCAGATCACAATGGTGGATCTAAACACAAGACACAACAAAATCACCGAAGTCAAGAGGAGAGGAGATGAGAGGATTCTCTTCAAGAGAAAGGGAAGAGAGAAGACTTGTTTTCTCTATACGTTATGTCTGCTCTCTTTGGGGAACCACTTCCCCATATATACAACTTCTCACAAGAGTCCATATTTACGCATTTGACCTAGCCCATAGATTTGGGCCTAATCCATCAAGGGTGTCCAATATTCCAACACACACACACATATATATATATATAGGTCTTTGGATCTTTGATTTGCATGTGGGTCACGGATCGTACCAAACCCGTTTCAAGTTGGACAAGCTTCATGAGTGGATACAAATTGAGATTCGCTTACTGATTTTGGAATCTTAGCTCAATTATTTAGGAAACCTACTATAGTCTATTATTTATCTAGTTATAGAGACCCGCCAAATAAAGGAATGCTCATCTTGTTTTTTCCCCATTTTTAATTCTTTTGGTCTAAAGGGAATATTTAATTTGTTGGGATATACAACTAAATAGAAATTGTGGGACAGAATTTATACCAGTTCTTTTTGCAATGCATCGTTATGGTCAACTAATGTTAAAATAGATATAATTGATGGTATTAACAAGTATTACTTTTAATTAAGGGAAAAATTATTCCTTATAATTCCTATATTTGTTCACTTTTCTCATTAGATCCTTATATATAGTTACTTGTGCATCTTAAATTCATTAGTCCTTCCATTTTGTATGAAATAAATGTAAATATATTTATGTAGTTAATTATAAATACTTGAATATTTATGGTGTAAATATTTAGGTTTGGTTGAGTGGCTTTCTCAACAAGCAGGGAGGCTCTGTATGTTTTGTAAAGGCTCGAATCTGATCCCTATAAATATGGGCCCATTAGTGATGTACCTTTTTTGTGAGATGCCAACAATTTTTTGGGGGGTTTCAAATAAAGTGATTCGATTTTTCCATCACTACCAGAAAAATGCCATTTAGCGATGGAAAAATCTATCGCTAAATTGCTATTTTCTATTAGAAAATTTTCATTTATGGACAGAAAATATTAGTGACCCTCATTTTAGCGATGGAAAATAGCCAAATCCGTCGCTAAATGGCATTTTTCTGGTAGTGCATATGGTGGATGATGAGGTGTGCAAAAATTGGGTAGTTTGATCAGGTCCGATCCAACTTGAAGTGGTCCGGTCCAGTCCAAATAAGCAATATATTGAAATTGGACTGGAATGGATTGGATCGGGTTTATGACCAAGTGCTCAGACCAACTGATATGGTTCAGTCTAGCCTAGTTATTTTTTAATTTTTTATTTTTTATTTTTATGTTAATAATAATATTTATTATTGTTACATGCTAAATATCATCGATTTAAACTTAAATTTTAATAACTTAGGGTATATTTTTTTTATGAATTTAGGTTTGTTCTATATTAATTTTGTATTATTATGTTAAAATTTTATCACTTGTAAAGGGAAAAACTAAAAAACAAATTACATTGAAGTTCCTAGACTAATCAAGGCAATCTAGGTGGTCTAGCCCGACCTTAGGCTAGAGCAAGACTAGACCTGCAACCCAACATCTATACTATACTAAGGGCTCGTTTGGTAACCTGGTTGCCAAAACCTAGGTTTGAAACCTATGTTTTCTCTTTCATACTTTCTCTTTCCTACTTTTCCTCTTTTCTCTTTCATACTTTTTCTCTCCATCTCTTTCTTACTTTCCTCTTTCCTACCCACTTTTTTGCCTCGGAATCCGTAAAAGCTATAACTTCCCAAACATAAATCACTTTTCAAAACCTAGTAAACCTTGGGTTCTGTGAAACCTAGGTTTTAAACCTAGTTTCCAAACAAGCCCTAAATCAAATCTCAGATTGGGGCATTGTAATATTTAGGAAGAAAAAGAAGAAGAAAAAAAGAAAGGATTGAAGTACGGAAAAAGAAAGAAAAAAAGTGAGGAAGGTTAAATGGTAATTTTAGACCTTCGCACATTTTTAATACCCTTAGTCAGCACCCATTTTGGACTGTTCTTCGTTTTTCTTGGTGCTTTCAGAGAACAAGCCAGAGTCGCACGAGACAGAAAGGGCGGAGGTGAGAGAAAGTGAGAATCTGGGAAAGGAAGAGAGCATCGCCGCTGTGATGCTCGCCGGAGGAGACATCATCAGAGCTTGTAAGCAAAGTTCTTGAACCTCTTTTCACTCTCTGATTTCTCAATCTCTGTCTCTTAGGGTGAAAGGCGAATGATCGAAACTGGATTTTGAGGAAGAATTAACCGTGTAATCCACCATAGGTACAAGATTAAAACTCCTTTGAAACCATTTGAGTTCCACAGGTAATTGATTGTGTTTGTTTTGGGATAAGCGAACATGTCCTTGCTGTTTAGAGAGAAAAGATGAAGGGTGAAGGGGGTTAGATAATAGGAACTCTATTCAGAAATTGGTATAAGACTTGTAGTAGCTAAAATAGCTGCACACATGTGGATTTTCAGGATCTAGAAGGCATTTTTAAATCTGGAAAATTTCAGTGTTAATAAGGGCTGTTGGTTGAAAGTTTTGAGAAGGCTGGATAGTGAAGGTTGTCGTATAAGTGTTTATACATACGTATGTGATTGGAAAGTTGGTGAGTTTTTATTTTTAAAGCATGTCTTCAAATCTGGAATTTTCTGATATATTGGTATATGAGTTTCTGGACAGCTGACTTTGAAGCTATTTTGATTATTCAAATGGTCCTTGTTAATAATGAAATTTGGCAAACAAATAGTACTCATGTCAAGCTTTAAAATAAGTCTTACAACACATTATTTGGATAAGTGATGTGTAAAATATGAATTTTTCAATTTGGTACAGAAAAACTGGAAATTCTGAGGGGTCAGTGGCAACTTCGTGATTTTGATAAGTGGAGGAGAAAACTATGAGACTGATAATTATTTTTTCTTTATAGAGGATGAGAATAGCTTTAAATAGAGCTTTAAACCACTGCATTTGGAATTTTGTAGATTAAGTTATGAATTTTTAAAGATTGATACAGAAAGCTGAAATTTTTATTATAAATTGAGTATGGTTATATATTATTACTAGGAGGAGGAGGAGATACGTTGGAAGCTGAAGGATAAAAGAAGAATCATGCGTTAAGAGCGTAGTAGGTGAGTGAACAGCGTCCCATTATAATTTTTATAAAGTTCGTTTTACTCCAATTCATATATTTAATTTAATTATTCCATTTCAAGTATGGTTTCAGTGAAGGAAGCTTATTGAAATTATTGAGTCTCCTTATTGATATTGCAAAGAGAAAACTTGATATATTTGTTATTGCAAAAAGTTGATATATTCATATATTTAAATCTATTTTTTCCATCGCTAAATCTGTTTTTTCTGTCGCTAAATCTAATTTTTCTGGTAGTGATGATTGAAGACATTATTTATACACTTTCATGCTGGGATCCCTGTTATAAATTATTTCAAATAGTTTTATGAATGAAAATTGATCCCTTGCATGCCTGAAAACGTTTTGAAAGGACTGAATACAGAATGCTAGTAAGTAACAGCAGTACTATTAGTCCTTAGTGCACCATGGTTAATCTCGAGCTCGCTTGTTATTCATGGGTATTAACTCACGCCTGTTATTTGTAGCCTCAAACCGCGTATATTGGTTACTTACCCTCGTGAACTGTGTGTTCACGCCTGTTTTTGTAGCCTCGAGCTGCGCCTAGTTATTTACCCTCGTGGACTATGTGTCCACATCTGATATTCCGTTCTGTTGAAGTCCTACGAAAATTGAAATTTGAATATTATTTTTTAAAGCGATTTTGATAAATGAATGATTCTAATGCGTAATTGAGATTTTCAAGGAAATGATTTGTGATGCAGTTTCAAATGTGACTTGATTATACTTTGCAGAAAATGAGATATGTCGTTATGATATTTATCATATTTAAATCATTTAGATTACTTTCTTGGTTTTAGATAATTATATTTATGGGACGTTATTCACCGGAAATTACTTTTGGCTTCAGATAGCTCAGTTGACCCTGTATCTCTGGTTGAGCAGTGAAGAGCCTTGTTGTTGCTGTTCAAGTCGCTATCCTGTTTTCATTGATGTTGCTTGGTGTGTGTGTGTATATAAACTTTTGGTTATGAAATTGTGAAGATTAGATGCTCCACATAAGTTATAGGTAGCATCCAGTGGCTTCTCTATATTTTGGGAAATATGTAAATATTCTGGTGGAGCGTGGCTCTAAATACTGTTTAAATTTTCAGGTTATTGTAGAACTTTCAGAAAGTCTGTCCTATAGAGGAGACTCTGCCGAAACTCCTACAAGAATCGTAATAGTGATAACACGTAATATATTTCATGCCAAAATCTTGTGAAATGAAAATGTACATTGGTTACTTAACATTTTGGCAAATGGCATATGTCTAAGATCATAGGCTTACGGAGTGTGGGAACTCTCATAATCCATGCCGGTCACCTCTAATTTCCAGGGTGTGACATGTATAAACCCAGTTTAGTCTTGTTCATGCACATCCCTCGTTGCATGTAATGAGGAAAGGGTTTTAGGCTCAACATGTTACAAGAGTCTTGTTCGATCTTGATCAAGAAGACGCAAAGAACGCAGCCAACTTGCTCGTCTCTTTGAAACCCTAATTCGAGCAGAAAAATAGGCTGTGGGAGACACTCACCTTCAATTGTCTTGCATGTCCTTACCGGCATCGGAAACTACAGTGTGGAGTCACATTGTTGGGAAAGCATTAGTTTTGGTTTCGTCAATGGAACATGCCGGAAAAAATCTCAGGTATTGAAGGGGCAATGTGTAACATGATGGCCCTTTCTCGGCTCTTAAACTCAATTTCATGATGGCCCTTTCTCG
The DNA here is from genome assembly GCA_025593235.1 of Vachellia pachyceras. Classification (NCBI taxonomy): domain Eukaryota; kingdom Viridiplantae; phylum Streptophyta; class Magnoliopsida; order Fabales; family Fabaceae; genus Vachellia; species Vachellia pachyceras. The sequence continues at coordinate 10,014 of JANTPZ010024573.1, forward strand.
GCTCTTAAACTCAATTTCACGATAATTAAATTTGTGTCTCTTCATGCTTTATTTTAGTTACTTGTTAATATTTCAGTATTGTGACCGAAACTTCCTTCTTTTTTTGCCAATGTACTGTGTTGAAGCTTGAATAATGCAGTGCGCCTTTCAATATTGTAATTCCAGGATATATGGCTGTTACAAAATGTCGGCAGGTCAAGATTAAAACAGACTTTTTCATTCAATGGTTTGTTATTTATTTTATTGGTCAGCAGATAACAAAATTGATTCAAGGAAAAGACACAGCATGTATGCATTTAATATATATGTTTCCACTTGATTAAAAATATATGAGGAGGTTCCACTCTATTGATTTGAATCTTATTGGGAAAAGAAAAAAGAAAAAGAAAAACATGTAAGAACCAAATTAAACTACAACGTGTGTTCGCATTCAACATTTATGCTCACAAGTCACGTTCAAGACATGTAAGTGCATAATTTTGAAGACCGCTCAATAAATGCGGTTACCAATTTACCATGCCCAAGACTATCTATTTATTAAACAGGAAATTTACTGATTTTTTTGGGTCAAGATGCAATTTCAATAGTATATTTTCTTGTGTGACACAATTAAATTTTGAAGAGTGCGAAAATGGACATGTTGTTTTAAAAGTGGTAGCAACCGACGTCTCTTTTCTCCATGTTAATAAATGTACCTACGTACCGACGTTTGTG
>JANTPZ010024574.1:0-20377 GCA_025593235.1 Vachellia pachyceras
CTAATATAGTGGAGAAATTGTAACACACCTTAACTAATCCCTTTAACTTCATTTTATTTCATTATGGAACCATTCTTGGGCCTTGAATAGCTTATAAATTTAAAAGAAATCAAATCTAAAAATTTGTTTTAAAAGTTACTATTCACCGAATTTTGGCCCAACTTTGAAAATTCATAACTAATTGTAGAAAAATCAAAATTGAGTGGTTCCAATTTCTATTTTAAGCTTACAAAATCCTTTATGGGGGAAAAATACTCCTTGGGTCAGAATATTGACTAATTGAATTAGTTTATTACACAAAGTTGCACTGTTCATTTGGTAATTTTTCATTTTCCCAGGGTTTTCTGTGATTTTTCGCCAAATTTGGAACATCATAACTCCCATACAAAACTACAATTTAAGTGTTCTTTATCTTGTTTTAAAGCTTGTAATGTGAACTATTTTTTTGGAAAATTGCAACTCATTTGGAGTCCATTTGCTCTGTTTCACGACAGGTCAAATTATGGGGTTTGACCAACTTTACATTTACCAATTAGTCAAACTCGTTACTAACTTCATAATTTTACATACTAACTTCTAAGCTTCTTCTTATCATGAACAACCATGCATTTGAGAATTCTTAAAACATACATTAGCTACTTTATGGCATCCAAACATGAATGAGTTTAGGTTACATATTACATAACAATCCTTAATCAAAATAACATTAAGTTTACAACATCAAACCATAATCATAAACATATACAAATCTTGCTTCATACATCATTCACTTTCACCTTACCCTTTTGATGAGCTTCCACCTAAAAATGGTTAGTGGGGGTGATTCGACTAAGCCACAAAATGTAAACTTAGGTCGTTGGTTAGCCTTGAAAATGAATCGAGAATATTAATTGTGATTTCCAAGGATTGTATAGTGACAACCCCAGGGTCCTTCTCTCCGGAAGCTATGATTGTGTACCAATAGTCCTTAGCTTGTGACTATGCTTGCGATGTAAATGCAATCGGTTTTTTTATCAAACTATGCCATGTACCTAAACTAATCACCAAATAAAACTTGTTTTTGGTATTTTCTCGGGGAAAGAGAGATTAAAGCAGCTTTGAACATGAAAAGGGTATGTGGTATGGATTCCTCTTGAAAACAAATTGTGCCATCATGGTTCGCAAAGGATTAGGGAAAAGCATTGACTTTCTCACTAAGTTTCATAATAAAAAACCCCAACAACTGGCCAGGTCAGAAATCTTAAGAAATGAACTCCATTTCATGAAATCCTTTAAGAACACTTAGTGTGTACGGAAATCGCAAAGTGACAAAATCAACTCCATACATTGTTCACTCTAAAACCAAGCACAACTAGGATGATAGAAAAGAACAACAAGATTTCATTGAATAAGCAAAATGAACTCCATTCTACTTTGTCAATCATAAAACAACTCAATACACAATAATCCATATTTGGCTCAACCAAGACCAAGCATTTACACACAAATTACAAAGTCCAACTCGGAATCCAAGTAATATATAATGTAAATACAGATTGAAAGTAAATACTCCACTTTCGATACTTCGAACTCCGGCTCACTTCATCTTCAAGAGGATGGAGATGCTCAGCTCCTCTTGGATGGTGGAATTGAGCTACGGATAGATGATTGAGGCATGGTAGAATGACAGATGGTGATGAAAAATGGGGGAGATAGATTTTTTTTATGTGTGTGGAGATGAAGGATGTGTGTGATTTCTCTCTCTTTCTCCTCTCAACAGCCTCCCTTCACACCTCCATGAATTTACCCTAAATGGAATGAATAAACCATTCTGGATCGAATCTCTCAAGTTGGGTCTGGTTATTTTCCATCTGGAGTAAAATTCTGGTGCAGATGCGTGATATTCACCGCGGCGAACTTGAGGTTCACCGCTCCCGAGAGTTCTTGCCTGTTGATTGAACTTTGGCTGCGGCGACCTTTATATTACGCCATGGCGAAATGTTCCAGAGCTGCTTTCCTTGCCTTTTGTACAGAGTTCCTGAAATGAAATAGCAAATATTGGCAGTATCATTTGCTCACGATAGAATCTAGGCACAATAATATCATTATTCATAGCATTTGTACCCAAAATTACACTAATCCAAATCAACAACTCCTAATCTCAAATTAAGCACAAAAGGGTTATGTATGGGCTAAAATTGACTCTAAGACTCTGGAAATTCAGGTAGAAAACTAATACAAATAGAGCTCAATCAAATTCCCCCACACTTAAACCTTTGTACTCCTGGACAAAGCTTTTCAAAATCTTAAAAATGATCAATACACCTAGAAAGTATACTCATGAATCCACGACTACAGAACTTGGTAAAAACATTCGTCAAGAATTAGCAATAATAATGGCAGAAACAATTGTAAATTAAAACTCTAAGAGAATTCAATTCAAGAGACCGAATAAAAGAAACCTGCTCTCAAAAGTTAGAAATGTCTCTCTCAACTCACTATGCAAGGACAATTTTCACTCATGGTCTGCTTATTCGAATCTCTACCATAGGCTTGTAATTATTCTGCCTCTCTACCACAAGATCAATACAATGTGAATCAAGAGGACTTTAAGGTTTAAGGATGGTGGTGGGGTTTAAAGATAATGCAATGAAATAATGAAATGAAATGGAGTTCTTGAATACACAACACCGAAAGAGTATAATCGCATCAATACTTTGCAAGACTTTAAAGGAAATTCATTTTCAAACATTACATTTCTTTTCTCTTTATTTCTCTCTCTTTTTTCTTTTTCTTTTTTTCTTGAATAACTCAAATCCACAATTTCATCAACATATGCTTGCATGTACAAGGATAATTTTTCAAATGCTAGTTTTTAGGAGTGAACTGCTCAAATAGGGTAGCAAATGATGAAATAATTAAGGGTTTGTGTTTAGGCTAAATGAAAGGTTTTGAAATGAATGCCTCTATCCTTTCCACAAAATATTGGATCATAAAGCTTTGATTAAGAATCAAGACAAGTTCTAAAGAGATCACGAATCAAGACTGACCCACTATAATCAAATGAAATTAGATCCAATTATCCTCACGACAAGGCTAATGTCTCAATTAAACAGTCTAAAGAACAAAAAATGCAAAGAGTCAATTTACAACTTATCTACGCTTATCATTTACTAATAACTCGAAAATGTGATTAACCAAAAACTTTGATCCTAAAACTCATGCATCAATCTCCCAATGCATCGGCTATTAAAATCTTAGTTTATATGCATTTCTCAGGAATGTTAAAGGTAACAAGGATGAGAGGACATTTTTATTTTGAAATCCAAAACAATATTTTTTTATTGCACCGAATTTTCGTGGAGGCTAACCATGAAGTTGGTCACGGCGAACCATACCTGAGAGGTGGTTCTGTGTGCAAGTGATTTTCTCCGCAGCGCAACCACAAGATGGTCGTGGCGAAACTCACCCAAGAGGCTGAATTGATTTATTCAAAAACTTTCATCGTGGCAAAAACAGACAGAAAGCAAAATCACAGTTCAATTCCTTTGGAAATTCAATTTTTTTCGAAAAATTTTAAGGAAACCTGAAAATTTCCAAAGTTTTTTAGACAAAAATAGCCCAACATTATCCTTCAAAAATTTAAGTTGCATGCTAAAAATCACAATGTTGCTTGGAAACACTCTAAATCCTAAATCTCCCCCACATTTAAATCAAACATTATCCTCAATGATTGGAAGGAAAGATTTAACAATCAAAGCACGTGGCATACGTAAGAAATATCGAACATTCATGCATGCATGTAACGAAATTCAAAAAACAGCATCTGAAAAACATTTATATATCTACAGCTGAAACAACAAGATTCATAACAAAGTCCAGATTCAAACTACAACTGTATCAAAGTTTAAACAAAGAGAAAAAACATACAAGCAGCTAATCATCCCCTGCATCGTTGAGCCTCCCTCTGAATCCACATCTGTAGCAACCTTCTCCTCCTCAGTCCCCTCCATTGCTCTATCCTCTCCAGATGGTTCGGCTCCTGAGGGTTCTGCACCGCTAATGTCATCCTCCTCTAGAGGCAGCTCAAAATGCAAGCTCTGTGCAAGCAACACGTCCATCCTCCTGCAATACCTCCGCTCCCTCTCAAACTGCTGAAGCATCGAGACTCTGAACTGCTGGAAATTGGCAGCCAGACTCTCAAGTGTAACGAGGGCTGGATGAACAGCTGGTTCCTGCGATACTGGAGCCTCCTGCTCCTCAGCTATCAAATAGTTTATATCAATAAAAGGCTCAGGCTGGGGTGTGGGAACTCGACGGATCCTCTCATAAATAAACATAGGGACAGGAGCAAACGGATGATCCTCAGGGTGTTCTGGGATCTCTAGCTCGGTGAACATGTCAGAAATGAGATGTGGTAAAATGATGGCCTTCGTGGTTTTGGAAGTGAGGATGGCCTCACGAAGGCTGGGATAAATGAGGGTACACAAGTCGAAGCTGATCCCTTGCATCAACATGTAAATGCAGAGAGCCTGCTTTTTCGTGAGGTTCGCTAAATGGCTGGTGGGTAAGATGTTGCTACAAACAAGGTGGATGAAGGGTTTCATTTCAGGGCGACACTCAGATCAATGAATATACATCTCAGACCTTTGAGGGATATGCCAACCCTTCCCAGGTAGACATAGAGTCTTTGCAATCGCACCATTGGGGAAATAACTCATAATGAGTTCCAATGGTGTGGCGGTTAATAGCGTGTTGGAGTATGGCTCCTCGGCATTTAATGAATAGAGCGGACTTGTGACGGCATTAGGCGTAAAAGTGGTGGACGAAAGTGGCGGACTTGCTACTCAGTCAATCTGCGAACAAAAGGATGGGCGGCAGGAGTCAAAGGAAAAGAGTGTTCCTTAACCAAAGGACGCTTTTTGGTAAGCGCTAAGACTTCCTTAAAAGTCTGAGATGGCTCAGGATCAGGGCTAGGGGGTTTACTACATTTGGCAGTTTAGTTCTAGGCATGGCTACTAGCTAAACTCACAAAATTAAAAAGAAAAACAATAAAACAAAGGGTTAACACAGGCGGAAAAAAACTGCAGCTGTCATTTGTCGAGATGAAAAGTATGGTTCATCACGGTGAAAATGTAATTTAGTCGTGGAAAATCATCTTTTTAGTCACAGCGAAAATCGCAGAACAGGCGACAGCAGCGACATGTGATGAACAAAAACGGAATGAAAAAATGAAAAGAAACAAAAGAAAAAGGATGGAAATGCTTACTCTAATCGAAAGGAATGGGGCGGTGCGGAGAAACATGAAAGTCGCGGTGGCAAATAGTGAAGGAACGGCAATGGTAGAGAAAGCACGATAGAGACGGTGAAAACAACAGTGAAAATGAAAATGGAAAGAAAAACAAACTTAAAAAGAAAACTAGCGGGAGACGAAAAGACACGACTTTCGCAGAGGTGAACCAAGGTTTGGTCGCGGTGAAAATACGAAAAGTCTCGATATTAGCCGCTGCGAAAAATAAATTTCGTCGCGGTGAACACTTTCCGAGAGGACACTCAAGACTAACAACATATTTGGCAGTGGAGAAAAATGAAATTCATAGCGGCGAAATATCACAGAGAAGCACATACACAGAGATGGACACACAAAACACAAGACAATAGCTAGCATACAAGCCTAAAACTTCAACCAATCAATATGCACATTCTAACTCTACAAGCAAAACTCTTTTCAACAACAAACCTCTTGAAGACAAGCCAATCACAAATTCAAGGGAGTTTATTCAATTCAAAATAGTCCTACACTAAGCTACCACTACTGGCAACACTCCCCATATGGTTATCTTTCTTATAGTGCAAGGGATGGTAAAAGATCATGGGTCTTGACATTTCACAGGAAGTTGTGGTTTAAATAAGGCTGAAACATTGGAGCTTACTTGGACTCTTTCATTAGGTTTAAATTTCCTTTTATTTACGCACAAGTCCTTGAGATATTTAGCATATTTAGGGACATTTTTAACTAAGTCAAGCAATGGTATATTCACCCCTACTTTGCTAAACAAGTTAAAAACTTCCTTTTCACTATCCTTTTCAGCAAGCTTTTTATTCATCAAGTATGAATTTGGAAAAGGGAGTTCGTGAATGTTTACCTCGTTACCTTTTGACGAGGCAGAACCATGCTTGCTTTTTTCTTGTTCTTGGTCAAATGCCCTTGCTCCAAAACTCTTCTTTCTTCTTGTTTTTGTTGTGGTGAGGCACTTTCTCTTTTCAGCAATAACTCCTCTTTTGTGATCTCACTCCTCTTTTCTTTTGCAGCAGCTTGAGGAATCTCTTCAAACTCACTGGCCTCTTCTTCTTCATCATCAAATCTCACTTGCCTCCCACTTCTCAAATTAATTGCATTTAGTCCCTTGGGATTGATGAAGGTATTAGAGGGTATGGAGCCACCACTCCTTGCTTGTTGTTCACTCAAATTGTTGGAAAGTTGAGTGATGAAGGAGTTCAATTTCTCAGATTTTGTCTCCTATTGCTCCATCCTCTTCTTCAAAGAAGAGTATCTCGCATCATTCTTTGTAGAATCCTTTTGAATAAGTGAGGCAAGCGAATTGTATTGGTTGGCGGTGGAAGCCTTCTCTTCCTTGAGTAGTACCAACATGTTTTACAGTAGTTGATTCGTTTCCTCCTTTGGTGGCATACTCAAGGCTTGTTGTGTATGTTGATTGTTTGAGCTAGAAGGTCCAGCTCATACATTTCTTTGAAATCTCTGGGCATTTGCTTCTTCAGCCCTGCAATTGAACTTCGGATTGGATTTCCAACCCTCATTATATGTGTTCAAATAGGGATCCCATTTATGGTTTGGTCTCCCTTGATACATTGCAGAAACTTCTTCGAATCGGTTCGGGCACACACTTGAGATATGCATAACTGACCTACAAGTTCACAATTTGGATCAACTAAATCCATGGATGGCAGTGATTTATTAGCATTTAAGTTCTTCAACTCAGCAGTGATAAGAGAGAATTGGGATGTGACTTAACTTTCTAAAGAATCTACCTTTGATTCTAGGGTATCCATTCTTCTATTATGAGCACTTGAATTTCCAATTTCATTGGTAGCCCTAGTGTCTCTTACACTATATTGTTGATGGTTCAAAGCCATCTTCTCGATAAGCTCACAAGCTTCTTTGGCGATTAAATCAATTAGTGAACCTCCAGCAGCTACATCCAACATTCCTTTTTCTTGGTTCTTTAACCTATAATAAAAATATTGAACCAACTGCTTATCCGATATTTGATGGTGAGGGCATCTTGAAAGAAGGTCTTGAAATCTATTCCAATAATCATACAACGATTCATCATACTCTTACCGTGCAGAGTAGATTTATTTCCTCATTGATGAAGTTCTTGATGCTGGAAAATACTTTTCCAAAAATGCTTTCCTCAAATTAACCTAGCTTTGATAGGCATTTGTCACATGCCTTGGAAGACTCATGAACCATTCTCTTGCCTTCCCTTTCAATGATAGGTGGAACACCTTCCATTGCACTTAGTCAAGTGAGGCTCCAACTGGTTTGATGCTCTGGCAAATCATCAACAATGATTGCAAATGGATGTATGGTTCCTCTCCTGGCATACCATGGAATTTAGGAAGAGAGTTAATTAACAATCCTTTAATTTCAAAATTCACATCATAATTTGGGCAAGCAGCAATAAATGGATCATAATTAACATTAGAGGTAGTGGCTTCTCTTATATCCTTCTTCTATTATTCCCGTTATTATCCCCTATTCTTTCTTTTTCTCCATTTCTCCTATTAACATTCCCGTCTTGATTTTCATTTATATTTTGGGGGTTTAGTATATTTTCAGCTATTATGGTTTCAGTTATGGAATGTCCTACACCATCTAATTTTTCTACACTAGACTCACCTAATTCTAAGTCTACCTCCCTCACCACTTTGATTTTTCCTTTTCTTTTCTGAACTTTACGCTTTTCTCTCAATGTTCTCTTAATTTCTGGGTCAAAAGGTTCAAGTTGATTCATTTTGGGCATATAAAGGAAAAATTAGAAGCAGGAGCAAACTAAATAACTCAAACAAACAATTCAAAAGTTGAATGGAAAATATGTGTGAGAATGTATGAACGAATATGTATGAAAGGTATTTATGGTATGAATGTATATGTGTATTGAAAATGAAATGAATGAAGTGAATGAAGCGTGAAAGGCGAAATTTAGCCACGGCGAAAATGGATTTACGTCACGGCGAACAGTACCCGAGAGGGTAAACAAGTGAAGATTCAACTTGTTGGCCATGGCGTAAGACACCCGAGAGGAATCTCTCATCACTTTTGCAAGTTTTGCCGCAGCGTAATCCAAATTTGGTCGTGGCACACTACACCCAAGAGGAATTTCTTTGTGAAAATCACGTGCATCGCGGTGAAATATGAAGTTAGTCGCGGTGAAAATGTTAATATTATGCAGAATGCAATAAAAACAAGTGTATCCTATATGCAATGCTGAGATATACACAAACTAATCCTATACTATGAATAATGATGTAAAACTAGCAAACAAAAACACAATCCAACAACTAATGGCACTTAGCTCCCCGGCAACGACGCCAAATTCTTGATCTGACTAAGCCACAAAATGTAAACTTAAGTCATTGGTTCGCCTTGAAAATGGATCAAGAATATTAATTGTGATTTTCAAGGATTGTATAGTGTCAACCCCAGGGTCGTTCTCTCCGGAAGCTATGATTGTGTACCAATAGTCCTTATTTGTGACTATGCTTGCAATGTAAATGCAATCAGTTTTTTTATCAAACTATGCTATATACCTAAACTAATCACTAAATAAAACTTGTTTTTGGTATTTTCTCGGTGAAAGAGAGATTAAAGCAGCTTTGAATATGAAAAGGGTATGTAGTATGGATTCCTCTTGAAAACAAATTGTGCCATCATAGTTCGTAAAGGATTAGGGAAAAGCATCGACTTTCGCACTAAGTTTCGTAATTAAAAACCCCAACAACTCGCTAGGTCAGAAATCTCAAGAAATGAACTCAATTTCATGAAATCATTTAAGAACACTTAGTGTGTGTATGGAAATCGTACAACTAAAACCAAGCACAACTAGGATGATAGAAGAGAACAACAAGATTTCATTGAATAAGAAAAATGAACTCCATTCTACTTTGTCAATCACAAACAACTCAATACACAATAATCCAAGTTTTGCTCAACCGAGACCAAGCATTTACACACAAATTACAAAGTCCAACTCGAAATCTAAGTAATCTATAATGTAAATAGAGATTGAAAGCAAATACTCCCCTTTAGGCACTTTAAACTCTGGCTCACTTCATCTCCAAGAGGATGGAGATGCTCAACCCCTCATGGATGGTGGAATTGAGCTACGGATAGATGATTGAGGCATGATAGAATGACATATGGTGATTAAAAATGGGAGAGATAGATTTTGTGTGTGTGGAGATGAATGATGTGTGTGATTTCTCTCTCTTTCTCCTCTCAGCAGCCTCCCTTCACAACTCCATGAATTTACCCTAAATGGAATGAATTAATTGATCTGGATCAGATTTCTCAAGTTGGGTCGGGTTATTTTCCATCTGGAGTAAAATTCTGGTGCTGATGTATGATATTCGCCATGGTGAACTTTATATTACACCTCAGAAAAATGTTTCAGAGCTACTTGTCTTGCCTTTTGTATAGAGTTCCTGAAATGAAATAGCAAATATTGGCAGTATCATTTGCTCAAGATGGAATTTAGGCACAATAATATCATTAGTCATGGCATATGTACCCAAAATTACACTAATCCAAATCAACAACTCCTAATCTCAAATTAAGCACAAAAGGGTCATGTATGGGCTAAAATTGACTCTAAGACTCTGGAAATTCAGGTAAAAACTAATACAAATACAGCTCAATCAGGGGGAGAATGAGATTTTTGGAAATCCCAATAGCAAAACTATCTAACGTACTTCATAAAATGCATGACAACTTTCTTTATCAATGTGGATTAATAAAAGTACAACATGAAACACATAGATGCATATGGCTATAGCATGAACATGCACACATCCACACTTTCATCGTCATAAATTTCAAATCAAGTCATGCATTATTCAAAAGAATTTTCATAATAATTTAGATTAGAGTTAGATGATCTTACTGCATTGAGTTCTTAATTTCTCTTTATCTTGAATGCTCTCTTGATGACTTGAGAGACTAATTTCTTTCAACAAACCTTTGCCTACACAATTGACAACATTATGGCAATCAAACACAAGCCATTTCCAAAGCAAAAATCAATGTACATATCCCTTAATCATTCCCTTGAACTTTATAAATCTTAAGACTTTAAACTTGTCTTCAATGTTTTCTAATGCTTCCCTAATAAACTTGTTGTCACTTTTACTCTACACAAAAACTCATTTTGAACCCGTTGGATGCATTAAAATTATCAAAAGAACACTCCTTCCCCAATTTCCAGACATGGCCGAGACACACCCAAAACTACCATCAACATGATTTTTCCAACTTCTAACACTTATACCATCATATTCTATATCTCAAACTCATATTCATGGATGGTATAACTTGAATTTAACTATTCCATATCAAGTAAAAATTTGGGCAGCATCTCCCGTTAAAGTTCATCATCCCAAATTTTACAAAATTCAAAATAAGATTCAAACAATAAGATATATACCAACATGCTCCTTACATCACAAGGAGACTTTTGCAACCAACCAAAAGCTCTAAATCCCTCTATTTCTAACTTTTGCTCTCAAGAACCCTAACCATGAAACTTGAGAAAGAGAGACCAAATAAAAATTCCAATCCATGGAAGTTGTAGAGGAGCTCACAAGGATGAAAATTATGTATAGCTTTATGTACTTTCATCCCTTACCTTGGATTTTTGGAACCTTGCTCCTCTCTTGCTATGGTGGAAATGGTGTCTTCTTTCTCTCAATTTTCTGCCCAAAAGGTCAGCCAAAGTGGGAGGGAAGATGGAGAGAAATGGGTTTATAAAATTCTTCACAAAATTTCAAGGGTTAAGATTGTGTCCTTAATGATTAAGTTAAATCTAAAGGCTTATATTTAGCCACCAATCCAACATTTGTTTACTCCTCATTAGCTCATGAAAAGTGGCTAATAATGGCTGTAACTAAGGGTGAAAAATCTGGTTAGACCAACCAAACTGGATCCCTTTCGGTTACTTTTACCGATTACACTTTTTACCTGTAAACATAACTTTATTCCAGTAAATGTTTTTTTCTACTTTTCGGGAGATGTTTTATTCCTCATTTAATCTCCATATTTTCCTCTTGAATATTATAAATTTACTATCCCCAAAATACCCCTTGATCTCCTTAAAAAAATTTACAGGGTTATTTTATCTTGTCTAAAACCCCTGAAAATGTGTAATCAGAGGGCAAAATACTTTTAGGGTTTTAAAAAATTTTCCATTTTTCACTAATACTCTAGCCATTTTTATTTTCCCAAAATACCCTCTAGATTGTCTAAAATTAATTTTTGAAATAAATTATATTTCGGAGATTTTCGGGTCTTTTTCCCAATTTTCGGGAAAATTGCCTTAATCGTATACTGGGTAATAATTTTATTAAATACTATAAAATTCACTTTAGTTTTCTATGCCCTGAACTCAATTGATTAAGGTCTCCTGATACCTCAAATAATTATTTTCGGCCATTAAATCTTCAAAATTCTGTAAATAAAAATCTAGGCCGATTTTCAGCAATCTGTCGAAACTCTGTTAATCAGTGAGTTCTGCTCTATCTTTTAGGCATAGTTGGAGAAAAAGGACTAATTTAATGGCAAAGTAGTCGCAGAGGTTCATGAAGAAAAAGGACTGTTGTAGCCCTTTGGGAGATACGTCCTCCTTGTAAAGGTACCTAACATAAAAAACACACAAATCAATATATATAAATGATAATAGTACCTAAGTATTCATACATAGTTGAAGGATTATAAAAAATAGAAGCCACAAGCAGACGTGCTTGACATATCTATGGTGATGATATCATGGACTAATTGCCAACTGATAACCTCATACACATCTTTTACACAGTACACATCAACCTCAAACAAGATGAATTTGCTGTATAAATCCCACTCTTTGTTTGATTTGGCCATATCTACATCACGTGTGATTGAGCTATATTTCAATAGTGTTCTTGCTTGAATTTCCAAAACGTTTAATGCATTTTTGGCCAAACATGACCCTTCGTAAGCTTAATTTGGAAACTAGAGTTGTTGATTGTGATTAGCTTGACTTTGGGTGCAATTGCAATGAAAAATGATACATTTGCACTTAATTATAATCATGAGCAAGTGATACTTCAAATGTTTGTTATTTCATTTTAGGAACTCTAGCAAATGACAATTGGAGACACTTTTGGAACATTTCGCTGCGACACAATTTATAATTCACCGCGACCAAAGATCAAACCATGAGCAAGAACTCTCAGGAGAGGTCTATGGGGAATATCGAGTAAGAGCACCAAATCAGGTTCCAAATGGAAAGAATAACTGAGCCATCCTTTGGGATCCGACCCAGGGTGGTTAATACATGCTAATTAGGGTAAGTTTTGCAAGAGAGCATCAGAAGGAGGCAAGAAAATATCCCAAACTCATCTCTCCCATTTTTCTCTCATTCCATTGCTTCCTAAACCCCAATTTCACTTCATCTTATCCCCAAAATTCCATCATGTACCTTCATCCGTCCATCCGGTGTCCTGAACTGCTTGCCATGAGCAGCTGAGAATCTCCTTTCCTCTTGGTGATGAAGATGGCTTGAGATCAAAGTGCCAAAAAGGGGAGTAGTAGGTTTTAATATGTATTTTTGTTATAGATTGCATAGTTTCTGAGTTAGGACTTGCAATTTGTACTTAAATACTTGGTCTCGGTCGAGCTAAACTTGGATTACTTGTGTATTGATTTTGCTTTGTGTTTGATTTAGTGGAGTGAAGTCTTATTTCTACTTATTCAATGAGATATTTGTTGCTCTCTTTTATCTTCCTAGTTGTGCTTGATATTTGAGGCAATATTTCATTGAGCTGGATTTTTCACTTGGCAAATTCTTTATACACACTAAGTGTTTTTAAAGGGTTTCATGGAATGGAGTTTATTGCTGACCCAGGGAGTTGTTGGGGTTTTTCATTATGAAACTTAGTGCAAAATTACTGTTTTCCCTCATGTTTTGTGAACTATGATAGCCTAAATCATTTCCAAGAGGAAAACCATCACTTAACACTTTTGACACTTCAATCCTATTTTTATTGCATTCCAAAAACCAAAAAATACCAAAAAGAAATTTTGTTTTGTAATTAGCTTCAATTATATGCAGTTTTAAATTAAACACGATTTTCACCTCCAAAGTAAACTTAACCACAAGCTAACTAACTAGAGGTGCAAGAGGTTCTATAGAGAACGTGTGACACACATTAACCTTGCCTTTTGATTCATTTTATATTGATTTGAAAGCAAAGGGAAGCCTCAATTTGATCAAAAAGTCCAAAAGATCTAATTTGAAAACTTTCAACTTTTGAAAGTTACTATTCACAGCTTTTTGGACTAACTTTGAAAATTCATAACTAATTCTAGAAAAATCGAAATTGAGTGCTTCCAATTTCTTTTTGAAGCTTATAAATTCCTCTATAAAGGAAAAATACTCATCGAGTCATTAGCTTTCCCATTTGATACAGTTTAATGCGTTAAAAGTTACTGTTCAAATGTCAATTTTTCATTTTTCCAGGTTTTTCAGTGATTTTCTTCCAACTTTGGGATAACATAACTTTCTGTACAAAATTCCAAATTCAATGGTAGTTGGCTTCTTTTAAATCTGGAAATGCAAACTATTTTTCTGAAAAATTTCAACGCATTTGGAGTCTATTGTCTCTGTTTCCCAACAGGTCAAAATTAGGGGTTTGACCAATTTTACATTAACACTTAGCCAAACTTTTCATTTCCAAACTTAACCATTTGAAACTTTAACTTCTAATCCTCTTTTAGTTATGTTTGATCATGCAATTAGGGGTACTTAACCATCACATATCAATCAAACATACATAGGTTCATATCACATATTACATAACATATGAAATTCTCAAAGTGTCCACATAATTACAACATGATTTAATATACATAACCATGAAAATCCTTGCTTCATACATCATACATTTTCTCCTTACCCCTTGATGAACTTGTACCTAAAAATGGTTAGTGCGGGAGGGTGAGATTTTTGAAAATCCCAATAGCAAAGCTTACTAACACACATATAAAATTGCATGACATGCTTTAAGTTTATAAAGAAATGTATAACAATGTAGAATGTGTACCAAGCACATATCAATGCATATGGTTATAGCATCATGTCACTCATAAACACATTTCACCAATGTCATAAGTATAATAAAGTCATGCACATCATTAAGATAATTTCACAATAGTGTTAGATAAGGTTAGAAAACTTTGCAACATTTACTCCTTAATTCTTTTTACTTTGCAACTTGTCTTGATCACTTTGAAAAATCACCCTCTTGAACCAATTCTTTGCCTACACAGAGGACAATATAATGACCATCAAACATGAGCCATTTCCAATAGAAGAAACAATGCAAAATCCCTTTAACCATTCCCTTGAATTTCATAAACCCTAGAACATCAAACTTGTCTCTATGATTTTCTAATGCTTCCATAAACTTGGGGCCACTATACCCTACACAAAAACTCATTTTGAATCCATTGGAAGTATCAAAATCAACAAAACAATTCATCTTCCCCATTTTCCGGCTGTAGCCGAGACATCACACACTTTCTCCAACATGGATTTTTCAACTTCTATCATCATTTTCTTACTTTCAAGCTCACATTCATGCATGGTAACACTTGTTTTTAGCTCTCCTACTTCAAGTGGAAAATTGGACAGCACCTCCCCTATATATTCTTAATTTCCCAAATTTACAAAATCACAAAAACAACTCAAACAACCACAATATATATCTCAACATGCTCCTTACAACAAGAGGAGACATTTGCAACAACTTGATGGCTCTAAAACTCTCTCTTTCTCACTTTAGCTCTCAAGAATCCTAGCTATGGAACTTGAGAAAGAGAGACCAAATCGAAATTTGGATCCATGGAAAGTGAAGAGGAGATCACAAGGAGAAGTTTCATGTATAGCTTCAAGGACTTAAGCCTCTTACCTTAACTTTTCCTCAAGCTTTTCTCTTCTTCTTGGAGGCTTGAATGGAGTCTTCTTTCTCTCATTTTCCATCTGCAACTCACGGCCAAAATGAGGAGAGGAAGAGGAGAAATGGTTTATTAAAAATCCCTTCATAAAAGATTAAGGGCTAGGATGAAAACTTAGTTACTAAGTTTAATCACAAGGGTTGAGATTGAGCCACCTTTCTCACATGTGCTAGCTTCTTATTGGCCCTTCAAAAGTGAGTAATAATGGCTGTAACTAAGGGATAAAAATTTGGTTTGGCTAACCGAACTG
Source organism: Vachellia pachyceras (assembly GCA_025593235.1). NCBI lineage: Eukaryota > Viridiplantae > Streptophyta > Magnoliopsida > Fabales > Fabaceae > Vachellia > Vachellia pachyceras. The sequence goes on from JANTPZ010024574.1 coordinate 15,522, forward strand.
GATCACATTCGGTTACTTTTACCGATTACACTTTTTACTGGTAAACACAACTTTATTCCGGTAAATCTTTTTCTGCTTTTCTGTAGATATTTTCTTCCTCATTTAATCTCCATATTTTCATCTTGAATATAAAAAAATTATTATCCCCACCAAAATATCTTTTAACTTCCTCAAATTTTACAGGATTAATTTATCCTGTCCAAAATCCCTGAAAACGTACAATCGGAGAGCAAAATTCTTTTAGGGCCTAGAAAAATACTACATTTTTCATAGATTCTCTAGCCCTTTTCCTTTTTCCAAAATTTCCTCTTGATTGTCCAAAATTAATTTTTGAAATAATTATATTTCGGGGATTTTCGGGTATTTTTCCCAATTTTCGGGAAATCGCTTTAATCGTACACTGGATAATAATTTTATTAAATACTTTAAAATTCACTGGATTTTTCCATATTTTTGTCTAAATTTTTGGAGGGCTCCTAATACCTTAAATAATTATTTTTCCCCTTTTTACCCTTCAAAATTATATAGACAGAAATCCAGTCCGAATCTGGAAAATCCGGGACCCACGGTTACACTCCGCGAGTCAAACTCTATCTATTAGGCATCTGTAAATTTTTTGTCAACTGTTGACTTTTGACTTTGACTTTGTCAAAATGACCAAAATGCCCTTATACTTTTTCATATTTACCATTTTGCCCTTACTTTCTCTACTTTTTGCAAAATTACCATTTTACCCTTACTTTTTGTAATATCCATAATTTTTATGTTAGCTGACATAAATGCTAATCCGATAACTATAAAATGAAAAGGGAAACCAGAGGTAGATAGCTCATAAAGAAAGGAAAGTTATAGCCGGAAGTTACAAAGTTACATCTGGCTCAGTTCATGGAGTTCTGTACGAATTTCAAAGTTAAGTGTACTTGCCCTAGAGTAATGTGAGGATGAAAAATTTATAAAAAGGGACCCATGGGTCATTTACTAAAAGACTAAGGGCATAAAGGTCTTTCAGTATTAAAAAGTAAGGGCAAAATGGTAATTATGAGAAAGTGGAAGGGCATTTTGGTCATTTGACAAAGTCAAAGTCAAAAGTCAACCGTTGACAAAAAATTTACATATGCCCAATAGACAGAGCTTGACTCGTGGAGCGCAACCGTGGATCACGGATTTTCCAGATTCGGACTCGATTTCTATCTACAGAATTTTGAAGGGCAAAAAGGGGAAAAATAATTATTTAAGGTATCAAGAGCTCTCCAAAATTTAGAGAAAAATATGAAAAATCCAGTGAATTTTATAGTATTTAATAAAATTATTATCCAGTGTACGATAAAGGTGATTTTCCCGAATATTGGGAAAAATACTTGAAAAAAGACCCAAAAATCCCCGAAATGTAATTAATTTTGAACAATCTAGAGCGCATTTTGGAAAAAGGAAAAGGGCTTGAGAATCAGTGAAAAATATAGTATTTTTCAAGGCCCTAAAAGAATGTTGCTCTCCTATTGTACGTTTTCAAGGTTTTTGGACAGGATAAATTAATCATGTAAAATTTGAGAAAAGTAAAGGGTATGTTGGGGATAATAATTTTATCAAATTCAAGATGAAATTATGGAGATTAAATGGGAAATAAAATATCTCCAGAAAAGTAGAAAAAATTTACCGGAATAAAGTTAAGTTTACCGGTAAAAAGTGTAATCGTAAAAGTAACCGAATGGGATCCAATTTGGTTAGAGTAACCAAATGGTAATCAGATATTTACAGCTACAAATATCACTTTTTGAGGGTTATTAAGAGCTTGACAAGTGTCCCTCATGTCGCACAATTCTATCCATTAGATCTCATTTAAGTTACAAGACACGATCTCAAACATTAAACCATTAATTCATGAATTATTAAAACATCATTTTTCCTCTCCACCTCCAGTCATTTTGCATGAAAACCAGCAGCCAGAGAAGAGAGAAAGTGACACCATTGAAGCAAGGGAAAGGAGAGAAAAGCTTGGTGGATCATCAAGGTAAGTGAGCATACAACCTTGTGATATATATGAAAATGATCCTTGCAACTTCCTCTTCCTCTTGTTAGAATAGGATTTGACCAATAGGGGGTGAATTGGTCAGATAAAAACTTTAATACTTAAATCAAGATAAGAGTAAAGTCACCGAAAGAGTAAAAGGAAGATGAACACAAAGATTTATCGTGGTTCAGTCCGTCTGACCTACGTCCAGTCCTCAGAGTGCCTTTGAGCTTTATAATCCACTAATCACCAACAAATCAGGCTCACCAGCCTTTACAATGGAGATTTACACTCCCCCTTACAATATATAATGAAACAGAGTCTCACACTCTCTGTTTTCTGACCAAATTTCAGCCCAGTAAATTCAAGGTCCCAACCTTGAATATCTCACAGATTTACTAAAGAATTGAATGATACAAACTCTCTTGAAGAGTGAATAAAGAATAATGAAGCTCGGAAGAAATATTCAAAGAGAGACAGAAGGTTGTTGACGCAGTAATGGCGTATATTAAATTCAATTGCAGTCGTTCTTCTGTCTTTAATGCTTCCTCTATTTATAGAAGAGTAACCAGCATATATCTGTTACTCAGATTTGAATATCCGTTAGATAGAAGCTTGTGTCCGTTACACTCATCGGCCGAGGTTGTTGAACGTCATAAATGCTTCGTTAATGCTGAGGTTCAACGGTTGCGTCGAAGTTCATTAATGCTCGTCTTTATTCCTCAGACTGCCTGACCTGTTTAATGAATGTTCTGAAGGTATTTATCAGGGTAGGTAACGTTTAACAAGTATGGACATGAAATAGGAAAGTCTCGGAGAAAGATAGGCTTAGTTGTCATAGCAGAAATGTGTCAGAGAGAGCAACACTCGAGTTTACCTTTACAATACTCAAGTGTTGAACATTGAGACCGGAGTAAATTTGAAATTTTGAAACTTCGTAGAACAACACTTAAGCTTTTTGATTCAATGCTTGAGTGTTCACAACACTTTTTAAAGTTACTTGAGTATTTACTGAGAGTATTGCAGAAGTTTTTGAATTTCAGTACAAGTACTCGGGTGTTGAAATTATTGTACTCGAGTGTTAAGAATACTTTAAGTTGCTACTCGAGTATTCAGAGGAAATTTGAAAGTGAAAACATTTGAAATCTCATAATACTCGAGTGTTGAAACCATAATACTCGAGTGTTTTAATGTAAGTGTTGTGTTTTGAGATAAAGCAATTTGATACTCGAGTATTCAGAAGTTAATACTAGAGTGTTTACAACACTTCCATTAAATACTCAAGTGTTCAGCTTCAAGTATTAGTCTTTGTGAAGAAGAAAGTTCAATACTCGAGTGTTCATAATACTTTCAGCTAAAACTCAAGTGTTTTGCTTAGAGTGTTGTGTTTGTTTTGAAAAGAATGCTCAATACTCGAATATTGTAAAATCAATACTCGAGTGTTGACAACACTTTCACCAAATACTCGAGTGTTGTGCTTGAAGTATTGACTTACACTTGAAAGCTTTGCTCGATACTCGAGTGTTGAAAACTAGCACTCGAGTGTTGGCAACACTTCATCCATAACACGAGTGTTATGCTTCAAGTTCAAGTATTTTGACTCAATACTCGAGTATTCATAGCCCAATACTCGAGTGTTGCCAATACTTTCATTTGTAACTTAAGAATTCTGCTTCAAGTGTTGAGTATTCTTTTAAAAACAAAAACCTGATACTCGAGTATTACAACACAATACTCGAGTGTTGTCAACACTTCAACACAATACTTGAGTTTCATATGGAAATATTCTGATTTTAACATCATTACTCGAGTGTTTCAAAACATCACTCGAGTGTTTGCAACACTTCATCTTATTACTTGAGTTTTCACTTAAAGTGTTGAATCTCAGAAACATTTTAACTCACAATACTTGAGTATTAAAGTTTAGAACTCGAGTATTATCAACACTCAACAAAAACTCAAGTGTTGTCTGAAAGTATTGATTTTTATCTTATGAAAAAGCCTTGATACTCGAGTATTAAAGCACAGTGTTCGAGTATTCTCAATACTTTCATACAAACTTGATGACTTGATCACAGAGCTTGATTGTTTCACCAATAACATTTAATCATCAACAATTTAAGCTTTATAATTCTTGAAATCATTTTGTTATCATCAAAATAAGGCATCAGCACCTCTTCCATGGATTAAAAATCTGATTTGGCCTCTCTTTTTCAAGTTTCATAACCTATGGTTCTTGAGAGAAAAGTGAAAAAGAAAGGGATTTAAAGCCATTTGTTGGTTGCAGATGCTTCCTCTTGTTGAAAGGAGCATATTGATGATGTTGTTTGAGTTGTTTTCATGAATTTGTAAAATTTGGAAAATCATGATAAAATAGGGGAGGTGCTGTCCAATTTTTCACTTGATATAGAAGAGTTAAAATCATGTTTTCCCATGCATGAATGAGAGCTTGAAAGCAAGATTATGATGATGAAAGTGTTAGAAGTTAAAAATTTCATGTTGATGGATTTAGAGAGACCCTCTCGGCTTGGTCTGGAATTTGATGGAGATGAATTGTTTTGATGATTTTGATGCTTCCAATGGATCCAAAATGACTTTTTGTGTAGGGTATAAGTGGTCCCAAGTTTATGGAAGCATTAGAAAATTTTAGGGACATATTGATGTTTTAGGGTTTTAGGAAATTCAAGAGAATGGTTAAGGGAATTCTATATTGTTTCTTGCATGGGTAATGGCATATGTTTGATGGCCATTATGTTGTCCATTTTGTAGGCAAGAATTTAGTTCAAGAGGGTGAATTTTCAAGTGATCCAAGGAGATTACAAAATCAAGAACAAAGTTAAGAATCAAA